>JAWWML010000032.1:107511-192775 GCA_035047165.1 Ormyrus rosae | reverse complement strand
GGCGGCTTTACTAGACAGTATGGTAATTTTTACAAGATTATTTGTAATTTTTACTATATTTCTTCTCTCAGTGTAAGAAAATCTAAATTTATTTACAACAATTTAATGTATAATAAGAAAGGGTCAGGTCGGTTTTGATAAAACTCGTCTGGAGCGAATCTCCAGGCGGACTGAATTGCCTATCGCAGCTCGCGGTATACATATAAATAAACTTCTCTGGCGCTCGTTCAATTGCGGTTTATGCGGTTTACCGGTTGCCGCCTAGCGGTGGCAAGATGTACTACGGTTTTCGATGCAAGTTCGCTTACGAGTTGCGAGAGTGGTTAGCCTCTCGTTCGTGATAATTCAAATAATGAGAACAAACGGTTTTCTATCGACGGCCCAGGAGGTAATGGAAAAAGTTTTTTACTAAATTCATTAATTGCACGTTTAAAACAATTAAACATTTCAATTTTACCAGTAGCATGGACTGAAATAGCTGCAAATTTACTAATTGATGATAAAATTTTGCACGTGATCTTTAAATTTCGATTAAATATAACGGAAGATACTACATTTAATATTACTTCAAATTCAAAATATGGAATGATGTTCCAAAAGTTAAAGTCATATTTTGGGATGAAATTTCTATGGTTCCCAAACATGCTTTAGATTCAGTTGAGAGGTTATTCCGTGATATATATGTAAAATTATTGAAATTTTTGGAGGAAAAATTGTAATAGTGAAACTTTAGACAAACTTTACCAATATTAAAAATGGTAATAGAATTAAAATGATTGAAAATTGCGTTAAAAATAGCCAATTGTGGAAACATTTTCAGAATTTAATTTTAAGGAATTCATTAGGAAAAAATGAGCAGGCATTCAGACAATTAAAAAAAAATAAAATAAAATTTTTGAAAATAAAAAATTCACAATAAAACGAAAGTGATCCGTGAAACAAAACCGAATTTTTGATCCGCCATGACAAAAAAATTATGAAAAAAATGAGCCGTGAACGAGAAAAATCCGCTCAGTAGAAGCTGAGATCCAGGCGTATACACTCCCTCACACACACACACACACACACACAGGCATTTTTCAGAAAACATTTATTCTTGTTTCTGACACCTCAAAATACAATTATAACATATTTTTACAACAACTATAAAAATTGCTATTACCAAAATTCCTCTAAGAGTAAGCAAAATGCACCATGATTGTTTAAAAAATTTAGCTCAATATAACGAAAAACAGCTTAATCCCAGTCCTTCCCAAGTGCCCGACTTAGTTTAATCCGAGTGAATTCCCCCAAAGCAACCTGAAATAACCTTGTAATGAGATTTTCATTGCAGCAGGCAGGTCGAAAGCAAGCTTTCCTCGAATCGGATCGTTTGAAGAGGCTCGCTCGGCGAGCGCCACCCTTTCGTATTAGCCCGCTCTCCGCGTTGTTTTCGCTCCCATTCTGCGCTACCGTCGGCGATCTGCGCGCTTCTGGCGCTTTTTATCCTCCGATTCGCCGCCTGCTCCCGAGTCCTCCGCGAGCGAGGGAGACACAAAGGGCTTACACCTTTTTTTCCTGACGCGAGGGAGGGAGTAGGGAGAGAGAGAGAGATCGAGTGCTCGCGCGGCGTCGGCGGGATAATGGGCCGGTCCTTTTTTTGCGGGCTTTGTGCGTCAAAACTCCGTGAAAGGCTGCGCGCTCCGAGCAGAAAAATCTCTCCGGCCAATAATGTCTCTCACGATCTACGGCGCGGAGAGCGAGACGGAAGGGAAGAAGACGGGGTGGGTCATTGTTGGCTTTCACTGTCTGGAAGAAATCTTCTGTTGCCGCTGGGTTGGTAATAAGAGACTGTAATGCAGAGGGTGCGATTCTGCGGTTTTGTTTATTCACGGCTCTATGGGTACAAAGCTCCAGCGACAAGATCGCAGCGGCCTTTTAAAGAGTACCGACACTCGGATTATTCTGCTTAGAGAGTAGGTGTAAAAGGGTAGATAACTCTGGGAGATGCTTTAGATTTTCGCGGCGATTGCGGGGAAATTGAACGGATTTTTCGACCCCTTTTTTATGGGAACTTTAATATTTCGGTTTAGCACCGCAATAATATAGTTTTCCTCTAAATTATTGTTAGAAAAATCAGGGCCAAACTCGCTGTTAAAGTTTAAAGTGTCGACAAAAAAAAGTGAGTCTGAAAATTTTTTAAATAATAAAAAGTTAAGCTTTGCGCAAAACGTTTATTTTAATTACTGCATTAAAGTAATTATACTAGAAAATAGTTAACAATATAAGAATACTAGCAGTTTCCATCCGACTGACGCTTACAAAATAGGCGCTCCAAATAGTCTCACGATTGAAAGAAAAAAACCTCTTTTTACTCACGGCTTTACAACGGCATAATTAAATTATCCTCCTTGTTCCGGTATCAATCATCGCGTTAGAAAGTCTCTCAGTACCCGCAGAAATTTCCTGAATCCAATTTTCCCATCCAATCCCCCATTGTTCGCCGGCTCGTTCTGCGCGCGCGCAAGACTCTTGCTCAACTCCGAAGAAATCCCAGAAGAGAATTAAACTTAATCAGGGCACATGCTCGCCGGTCAGCTGAACGGAAACGATTTCTCCGTTTCGCACCTTGCACTCTAGCCGGATAAAGCTTACGCTCGACTTACAAGTATAAGGCCGCCGCCGCTGCAGCGAGTCCCGAGTTTTTCACGGGAGTCGCGTTCTCGAGTGGCCGCGCCGGCCGAAAGCGATAATCGACTCGCGCCCCGGAGCCGTACACCCTCTTGGCTGCTTAAGTTCGCCGGGGTAATGGAATTACTTTGCGCGACTGCGCCACGATTAACAATTACCGGCGAGGATCGCGTTAACGAGGGGATCGTTGCTTTCGAATGACTGAGCGATTGCTGACTGCATGCCTGCACTTGCTTTTCGGGTGCTGGCCTGTTGGGAGCTGTGAGAAAAGCAGGCGTCGCCTTTGCATGCTCGTTGCGTCTCGAGAATCATTCGTTTAAGGCTAAAGGTTTTTCGGTAATTGTCATGCTGTTTATTCAATTGGCGAGCAATGAGAAATATTTATTCGGCAAATTTTTTGGGTATTTGTGTATAAAAAGGATGGTAAAATGTTATTTTGCCTAATATTTATCAGTTTTATCGCTTTATTCAAAAGCATAAACAATAATTTAGTACTCAAGTATAATAATTATATATACTTTTACTCGAAAATATGTATAAATAATTAAAATCGGTCAAAATCTGTTCTGTGTATCTTATAGGTAAAACAGAAAACTGGACGATAACTGCGATTGCTTTATAACAGGAAATTTGTGTATAATACATTTCGAATCGTCTCTCGCCGAACTCTCGCATCAGTTTGAAATTTATCCAACGCCACTCGAGTATAGAACCTAGTAATCAGAGCCAGAGAAGCGCGTGTTGACAAGCGGAGAGAAAAGGGCTCGTATCCATCGGCACGATCGTCAGGTATATACATCGAGTCACATCCCTCTCCCAATCCGCAAACAATCGCCGTATATACCAGCAGCGGCTCCTCGTTCGGCAATTTGCTCGTCCCTCGGGCCTCTCGCGTTATAAATAATAAAACAGCCGCGTTTAATAATACGGAATAAGCGGGACAGCTGTTGGAGAGGGGTGTGTGCGCGGCTGGCTCTCTCTCGGGCACAAAGTGTCATCTCAATTTGATCTTGTCACCCTTCAGCCGCGGCGATTCGCGCGAAGATGACATCTCCTCTCGTCGTTTTGTTGCGCGACGATAATGCGCCGGCACGGACACTCCGCCGGCGGCGAGGGGCGCCAAGCGACCATTGAAATGCCGAGTTCGCCGCGGAACTTAATGCATTCGTGCGCTCGATTGCACTTGACGGGCTGGCTGGTGCCCCCCCCCCCCTCTCTCTCTCTCTCTCTCTCTCTTTCTCTTTCACCTTTTTCTGGTGCGCGCACAAAAAGATGATGCCAGCAGTGCTTGTCAAATCAGTTTTTTCGGTGTATACTCGAGGAAAGCGCCGTGGAATTGTGGTTTGCACAATACGCCTGGGAGCGAGTTCATTTTTGATGAAGTGCGCTTTTTGACATCAATAAGAACTTGATAAGCGATTACAAAGACATTCGAAACAGTTGGAAGATGCTTTATTAGTAAATCTTGATATAATAATGGTAAATAGAATTGTTGCGAGATATCAACAATTTTCGTTATTTTCACGAACGTGTTATTATTTGCAAATATCAATTTCTTCTTTTATAACAATAATTTATTTCTTAAAAGTCTACTTCATCGAAATTAGGGTTTAATTTCCTGCAGAACATCTGCATTCTCTTCTCAATTTATTTACTCTGATTAGACTACCTTTAAGACTAAGGGGAATGAAGGGAATAAATAAATTTTTAGCACGATGAAGATTCTAATAGCAGATGCTCGTATAGTCCCAAAGTGTCACTAATCTCCGGCAATCTAAAAACCATAGGTCTCGAGATGAAGATGACAGCGTGGTGCCATTTTGAGGCTCCTAAGTGTCCGAACAAAACTCCCATTTTCCTGAAATTGGCAAAGGATTAGGAGGCTTAATAGGGCTTAAGTGCAGCGTGAAATGCGGTTTTCGATTAATATTTTGCTGAGGCTTCACGAGGCTTCCTACTCGACGACAGTATTGCTCGGGCTCAAAGGGCTGAAAACCGCAAGGTAATTTATGACCGTAACCAAATAAATAGAGAGAGCGTATGTACCAGTAATGGCAAGAATGACGTGGTGCTTTCAGTAATTAGGAGGATTAAAGAGAGGTACTCTGTGGTTTGCTTCACAGGATGAGTCTTTCGTTCTCATTCAAACAAACGTCACACCCAAGCCACAAAGTAATTTATTGCACCAGACCTTCCTATTATCTGTATGGCTACGGGAAATTCGTCAGGCGGACTTATCTCCTGCTGATTATTTACGAACCGCGGAAATACCTTTTTCGTCACTTCCTCATTTTGTGAGAGCATATTTTTTGCAATTTCAATAATCGACGTATACATCCAATAAGCAAATTTCATTTTTGCTTACTTCAATTAATCTTATGTTAAGTGCACAAGTCAAAAAAAATTTTAAATAATTCATTTATTCAAGTCACCAGATATTTGAGTGGGACAGATATAAATTGTATAGAGATATTTCCAAGTACCAAAGTTAAAGCGTAATAGTTTGTATTGTCTAAATATATTGATTATTTACTCAAATTTTTGATAATCAGGTGAAATTAATAGCAATGGTTTTTTGTGTCAAAAAATTGGTTATTAAACACTAAAAAATTTTGACAGAACATTTTTGACACAACAAACCGTTGGTATTAATTTCACTTGATTATTCAAGATTTATTACTGTCATTAGTATCCACTTTTATAAATTATCAAATTTTTTAAACGTAATAATATGTTGAAATTCAAAAATAGTTAAAATATATGTGATGGCGCAATTCGTAAGATATGCATTTAATTAGCTAAATTTTTTTTTATTGATAGATTCTTCTATTTTTCAAGAACATTACAAATTAATTTTATTAATTCTCAATTCATAATCCATTAAATCGTTTAAATTTACCCCATTTTATTTCTAATTATATTTAATAGTAAAAATTATTAAGTATATAAATTGTTAAAAATTGAACAACCGATATTGCATGTGAAGGAGAAATAAAAAAAAAGGTTGAAAAGCGTCGTTTTAAAGAAGGAGAAAGCGATTGTTGATGCGGCAGGGGAGCAAAAGTGGGCGTTCGAGGGAAAATCTTGCGGTCCTATGTATTGGATTTAAAGGAGCCCCCAATAAATCCGCTAATGAGTGTTGGACGGACAAATGCTAATCTATCCAACCGCAACGCTGCTCCGCCTCTGCGGTCAGAAAGTTTGTATATACGTACTTGTCTCCGATGTACTCCTCGAAACGAGCCCCGTTCTTAGCAGGCCAAAATAATTCCTCATTAAGAGGATTAGCGGGGTAAACACCGTAAATCATAAATCTTTTCCCCGCCCCTTCTCCTCCTATACATTCTCAAGTTGTTTATTAAATTTTATGCAGCTTGCGCACACTGCAAATGCTGAACAGCACGTATTCGTGACTGCGTGTTTTCAAACTTGTAAAGATATATTTATATATTTGAACTTTGACAAGAATAAAATTGTTATGATTTTACATGTAAAGTGGCTTATCTCAATTCCTTTAATAATTTCAAACGTTCAGATATTAACTATTAGTATTAATTGTTAATGCAATTTGATTCAGAAAAGGACTTTCATATTTCTTTTTAAAAAATCATTCATTTGACTTAAACATTTTTATTGTCAGTAGGCAATTAATAGTACATTGTGCAACAAGGGGAGAAAATGAGCGAGGGCGAGATATTCTGCACGAGTCGGAGTCGAGTGCTGAAAATACCTCACCCGAGTCTGAAATAGCTTTTATTTGGTGTTAGAAAGTTGGATAGATGATCGTGAATTTCAAATCGTACCCCGAAATCGTACAAAATATTTTAAAACAAAGAAAAAAAATAAAAAAAGACATTTTTTTTTTAAATTTTAAAAATTAAAAAAAAGTGACCTTTTTCCCGCTCGGATAAACAATTTTGTCAAACATTTGAAATACTCGATTTTCTATGCTACTTTCTAGCGTGAAATGAGGACCATTTCATGTCTGAGTTGGAAAAAATTTGTTTTGTAAATATTCAAGCAGAATCCATCATAGTTAATAATTAAAGTTCACCTTCGCTTAAAACTTTCACTGGCTATTAAGATCTGAAATAAAATAAAAATACGTCAAAAGAATTTGTTACTTAACTTATCATATAACGATAAATTTTCGCTAAAAAGTTAGTGCAAAAATTAAGCTCGAACAAATGTTCAAATAAATAATCACGTCTATCAAGCAGACCACTTCGAGCCTCGTTAACCGTCAAAATCCATAGCCGCCCGTCAGTACTAAAACCGGCGGAAAACGCGACCAGTACCTCGACGCGCAGGCAAGTATTACGTAGGAGTCGCGAGCGCGAGCAAGCACGAGGACGACGAGAGGATGCTACGGAGCGACAGGCGAGCAAGAAAGGAAAGGCAAGCCCGGCCCAAACCGGATGCGAACACCTGGCCGGGCAGCACCGCCCCCGCCAATCGCGACCGCGCTGATACGCCCAGCGGCTCGCGAGCCGCACGAATCCAGGCTTCCTTTCTCTCTCTCTCTCTCTCTCTCGCTCCCTATCTCCTATCTACGCTGCCTCCTGCGCGGTACTTGCTGCGCGTCTGCGCGATACTCTCTGCGGAAATCTCAAGGGAGTCTCCCGACGAGACAAAAAGTCGAACCGAGTCATTTCAGATTTACAATTGCCTACATAATATATTGCTCTAAATTCGTAGATGCTTAAGGCTAAGCGTCGTCCTCGTCCCCTCGCGAGTTTCGTAACGCACAGACACGTCGCTCCGCTTATTTAGAGCAGATAAGCGGCTTTCAGCTCCGAGAGCGATCGTTCAATTTTCTCAGCGCGCGACTTCATTGAAAAATCGGCTTCTCGCGAGTCAGGGCAAACAGTCGTCGCGTCGTTAACATCTGTTTTGGGCCAGCGCTCGAGGGCAGCAGCAGCAGCAGCAGCAGCCCTTTTGTCACGTCGAGTTGAAAGCGCGCGAGAGCAGCGCCTAATGCAAATACGCGCGCCTCGCTTTCGCTCTGATTCCGTGTCAGCTCCGGATCTGAATGCGCGCCTTTCGAAAGAAGCCGCGGGGACTGACAGCCGCTCGTCAGAGACACTTTTGTCGAGGGACTCGTCTCTCTCTCTCTCTCTCTCTCTCGCAACGCTCTCTATATATATACACGTGAGATGTTCGCGGCGCGTTTTGTCTTCGCGGTGTGTTCTCATGTTTGTCACGCGACTGGGGGACGGCCTACTTAGCTTTGAAAATGCTCGGCTTATTCCACGGTTTTCATCCTTGTCGTTGATTAATATATTGCTCGCGCGGAGGCTGCGAAAGAGGCTCTCGCGACGTTTTTTTCAAAAACATATTTTACGCTTTATAAACGAGTGTTTTATGTTAAGGCGAGGATAAACTAGTAAATAATAGAGGAGTCCGAGGTTGCGAGAGCTTTGACGTTTCGAGCGTTACGAATGTCTGCCTCGTTGACGGGCTCGATTTATTGCGCGAATTTGTTTATCGAATTCATTTACATAGCCGTTTTAAGACTGGACCGGCAACTTCAACATATTTCGTCGTTTTTATCTGCTGAACGTAAAACATTAAGACTTTATTTGCTTGTTTAACGATTAAAAATTGACTTTGAAAGCGGAAACAGCTACGATCACTATTATGTTGTAATCCGATTAATTCTGATAAGCGCTACGTAATGGATATGTTTAAAGGATTGTAATCAAGAAGCCAAAATTTCAAAAGTTTCTCAGTCCTTCTTCGCGCCATTTCGTAAAGCCAAATAAAAAAATGTACTTTTATACAATTCGCTAAATAAACGTAACGCACTCGTATACGCAGCAGTAACCACCAACTCTCGCTTCGGCCCAAGTCGTAATTGCTCGGGTGGCAGTCGCAAGGCCGCGCCCGGCAACAAGTGCAACCAGTCGTCGTAGTCGCGGAGGAGGCACGATAAAACGAGAGAGAGAGAGAGCGGAGGTAGCCGCGAGGTATGCGCCTCGCGTCTGGGAGAAATCTTGATGGAGGAGGAGGCGCGCGTAGTTGACCCCCGGGACCATCAGCGGAGGGCCGCGGGTCAGCCGAGTCGCCACCCCAATTCACCTAAATGGAGACAAATATCATAATTGTCGACGGCGCGAGCGATTGACGGCGAAGTCCGTCTCTCTTCGGTTCGCTTGTTTGCCTACTAATGCCGCCGCCTGCCTCCCACGAGCGATTGCAATCGTTATACTACGACGGCGTCTTCGCTCGAGTCGCTCTCCTTTATTAGCCGACTTGTATTCGATCAATTTCTTTTTTTTTTTTCTTTTGCTTTTTAAATCACTTTTAGAAGCAATCTAAAAGCTTAATCGCAACGATTTGACGGAATTACGCGCGCTTCGGGCTTCTCGAAATATTTCTTTAATGGGCCACAATTTGCAAACCCAATTATTCAGTTGAACTCTTTGAAATGACGAAAAAAGCTTGAACGGGCAGCGAGACAATTTAAAGGAACCACGGCAGTAATTCAAAAGAGGAATAATAATAACGTTAACAGCTGCAGTTTCGAGAAAAGTTGTTGCCTCTCCGAGCGAATTGCTTCGCTCTTCCGCGGTGTTCCCCCCCGAGGTGCATCGGAGGCGGCGCCGTCGGAGCGGCTCTTCGCCTCTCAGTCGTCGCAATTTTAATTAGCGCCCATCTCCAGCGTGACATCACGCGGACGAGTTTTATGTATCAACCTGTGCGTGGGCGCGAGAAATTATTATTATTGGCCCGATGCGCGCCGCGCCGAGATGTATGTGTAAGCAAGTTTCATTTTTCACGACAATGTTTAACTTTATTTGTGACGGGAGGTCAAACCATTTGGGTCGCCGCTGCGTCAGATATGCTATACACGGCTGCATCTCCGCGGCTGCCGACGGTAATGTCATCTTGTTGAGGGATCATTTTTTAATGCCGATTTGGAGAATTGCACTTGAAGATATACGCATGTTCATATATTGGACGAAAATTGTGATGTTATTTATACTTCGGATTTTGAAGAATTGCTCGAAAAACGACCGAGGCAAGCGTCAACCAAAAAATTCATAAAAAGAATTCTAACTGGTTCGAAACAAGCCTAACACGTAGAATAAAGGTCTCGCGGTGTCAACGCGAGTCGACGGTGTTCAATAAGCAATAGGTCGTTCCATGCCTTCTCCTACTTCGCGACCTTGTTGCCGACGTGTTGCCTTATGCGCCGGATAAGCGGCCGCGCGGTCGATGAAAATTTCATCAAGGATGGCGCTCGTCGTTCTACGGCAGTTCCTGGAAAATTCTTCCGCCTCTCAATTGGCTACCTTCGTTCGTTTCTATTATGGATGGCTACTTCAAGTGTTGTTTTATATAGCTGCATGGAGGAAAAGACGAGTGCGATAATAATAATTGCTCCTTGTTAGAGCTCCTTTACCTTGTTTGGTAATTGCTGGATGCTTAAATATTTAGGTTACTGCTTTGCTCAGAACTCGTAATTATTATTGATTTTTTTAAGCTGCTCATCGTTAATCATCAAAAATTTTGTTTTCTTACTGTACAACGAGAAGAACGAATAGTCTGCCTGTTAAGAGTGCATCTTGTTAATTGAGGATTTAGAACACAGACTGGCTTCAAATTTAATTATCGTTCATCTTATACTCTAAGAATATACGTCATGCTAATTCTTCTACTTTATCACGTGCGCTATAGCCTAATTGTATTACACACGTCCTTATACCTTGTCCAGCAAAACAAAATCATTCCACTCGCTGCCGGTATTATGACAGAAAAGCGCGCGAGTTCAATTATAGGAATACGGTGCTAAGAGGTTTATTAGCCGACTCGCCGATCTGATCATCCGCTGACAATCGGAGCGATTTCTGGTCCCGCGGCCGATCTGGATTCAGACGTTCAGCGTTTAATTTAATGTTTGACGCCTAATAAATCCAATGAACTGAAACGGCATCGGACGCTGTAAGCCCCGCGCGGTGTGTGTCGGCGCGCCTCGCATTAATTCATTCGAATTAATCCGGAGAGCCGGAGCGAGAGAGAGAGAGAGAGAGAGAGCGGCGCAGAAAAGGCAGGCGCGCACGGATTTATTGAATCAGCCGATTTAACGGATGACGGGCTGTGTGTTATCGAGCGCCTCGCAGCTCCGAGACTCGACTCTTCCTTCTCCCCCCGGCCTTAAGACCACGTGGAATTCAATTCCTGAGCCGAGCTCCGCTGGAATTTTTGTCAAACGTCAGATGGACATCTCGGGGGAGCGGGGGAAAGGGCACCTGCTTATTCCTTTAGCCTTTGGATTGCGCTAAAAAAAATTCATTTATTAATTAGTGCCGGGATCGCAACTTTTGATGTAGCTAATGTACAGGACATATTTTTAGACTTGGAATGACTTCTAATTTTTCAAAGCCCAATAAAATTAGATTAATTATCCTTAAATCATGCTTCAGCGAAATTTCTTTTGCACGTGGAAAATAATAAATTGAAACCCTTCAGATTCTCCACTAATAGAAGGTGGATCTTATAACCAAACATATTATTTAAATTGCAGACGCGGTAGAAATCACTTATCAATACGAGCGCTTCACAAACACTCGTTCAACGAAAATTACCACAACGGCTGAATATATATTTACGGCCTCATGCGATCGGCCACTTAATCGAATCATGGCATATTTCTGTTTAGCCCGGTACTAATTCGACGATAATTCGGCGGATCCCGGTAAAAAAAAAAAAAAAGGGCGGAAGCAAGCGGCGGCGCACGTAAAACAGCGATTAATGTCGGCGGGCCTCCGCGGCGAGAGGATCGATAAAATTAATGTCGGCGAAGGGGGAGAGCGGAAGCGCGTCTGCTTACGCAGAGAGACGCAGCCGCGATCGCACCGCCGTTCGGTCAAGTATACAAATCGATGGGAGCCGCTCTTCCTTCGTGCATTATGCAAATTCACCTGATGGTCCACCCCTCCGCGGCGGCGGCGGCTTGTCGTCTTTCTCGCTTGGACTCGATATCGCGCGCGCAGGTGATGCTATTCGTCGTACTCGATTTATTTCCCCCGTCGCCGTTTTAAGTGTGTTTGCTCAAGCTAACCTTTAGCGGTGGCCAACTTGCGTGCGCCCGCATTAATAATTTAACGATCGCCCTTTGAGGCTTCCTGTGTGTGTGGTGTTGGGGAGATGCTCGATTTGTCAGCTGTATTTATATATAATTATTTGTAAGGAATATACCGCATATTATCCAGAATTTCGCTGTTGGTTTCTTTTTTGTTCGCCCGCTTACGGGGAAGAGAATCGGTATAAATGCAAAAATGATGAGCATTCAATTTTTTATTCAAATGGCTGTATTTTCTTGAGTGAGTATAAGCATCGCGTACAAAAGGTATTCAAGACTTTTTCTTCGGTAATTCTTTATCGTGTACATTTTAATATTAAGGGTAGATTGGCAAAAATCTGACGTGCATTAATCTCAGCCATTTCATCTTAGACAAGAGGAATCTGATTAATCTTGGAGGAACTTATAGCTGGCCAGCCAACGCTACTTTTTTCTAAATCACGCAAACTCCATTGAATAATGAAGCTCGAGGCGCCTCGAGGCTCCGATAAATAATTCTTCAAAGAGTATATTCCTTAATAACAGAGCTTTCCAGTCGCGGCATGTACTTCCCGAGCATTTGCATAAATTAACCAGCGGCGCCTTACGTATAACACACCATCCTGCTATCAAGGTTGCGTCCGCCGATATCGCCGCGAATTTCCTATCGAGTGGGAGGTGAATCCAGCTGACACCTCCCACGCGACCTCCTCTCTCTTTCTCTTTCTCTTGGCGATCCATCAATGATTCACCGAACGGGAACGCCGCACGCGAGAAAGCGCCACGCCGCGCCTGTTCGAGCCTATAGGCCGTGGCGTGCTTCGGGTTCTCGGTTTGATTTCGACTATTTACATTTCGCGATTTGTGTTTGCACTGAGAGCTGTACGTTAGAGTAGATTTGCTTTTAATGGCGGAATTTCTGTTGGACTTGTGAGTCATTTTTTGTGGAACGTTGCCGATGGAAAATTCATGCGATTGAGGGAAATGGGGAATCGCTGAGGGACTTTGATGCTATTGCAAATAAGCAGTAAGCATTTAAAAAAAATTATTTTTAAGAGCCATATTATTTAAGATAAATAGCACATACATTAAGAACGTATTATGAAAATGAATTCATCAATTTCTTCAATTTTTGATTACCTACAATTAAAAACTTTTATGTAATAAAAATTGTTAATAGTTTGATGTGTTTTTTGAAGGTTATTAAATTCTATATTTTCTACGCCTTCAGAACGGTATTTAAAAGATCGCTATTTATTCACATACGACTAAATTAAAAATTTAAAGAGATCATGTCACGTGTCATATTAAAGCGGGTTTGTATATTTCTTTTGCTTAATAAACGTAGCGTTGGTCACTCATCCTCTAAGGAAATAATTATGCATTCAAAGCATTTTCTACTTATTTCAGAAATATTTTACGCTTCGTGAAAATATTTACTGTTTCAATTAACGGAGTAACCACATTTAAGGCACACTTAAAGATGAAATTATTCATATAACAATTTTTACTTCTGCGATCGCAAAGCTTCTTAAGAGTCGACAGTTTCGTAACGAAAGCTAAAAGACTTTAATCTGAAGGCAGAAAATAATGGACAAATTAAAGTACTGAGAAATCTTAATTTTTTCCTAGAAAATTATATAGAAACTACATAATAGGTAAATATTATCGGTGTTTCTCCAACGTTGATCGGAAGGAAGAATTTTCGTAAAGTGCGTTTTCCTCGATTGCGTCAAAATCCGAATAACGTTCCAGCTGATTGGCGATCGTTAAGGATCAAGCGCGGATTACGAAGCCGATCATGGCGAAAAAGAGATGAGTGCGGGGTGGTACGATGTTCGTTGCGTATTTACCAGGCGCACGTCACATTAACGTCGGATTAAACTCAATTCGCTGAGCCGCGAAGTCCTTTGCTCTGACGTGTTCGTCAATGAACTTTGTCAAAAAGTACAAGATTCTTCTCCTATCCTTTTATTACTTTGCGCGAGAAGAGTCTTTATTTCTAAGCAACTCATTGAGATGTCTCGTTAAGAATGTGGAAGTAATATTTACCTATAAATTATTAATTATAATTTGATGTAGCTATTGAATTATTAATAATTTCATGCAGGTATGCAATCAAATCTTAACGACTAAAAAAATAGTCTCTTTCTTTCGGACCTACCTAATCCCATCACCTTTAACCAGCGAGTGTTTTTAAATTAAGAGATTCCTCTCGCCAGAAAAAGTATTTCCGAAGCCTTTGCTTTGTCGCAAAGCCGTTTGGTATTTTCCCAGAAAGCTAAAGTTGCAGGTGAAACGAGGTCAGCAAAGTGAAAAATCCGATCCTCCGGCAATTGAGAATCCAGCTTATCTTCAGGTACCTCGGGGCAACGTGGGAGAGAGAGAGAGAGAGAGAGAGAGAGCCGCAGGAAAGCTTCCGCAAGGCTAAAACGGGGCTTCCGCTGCGTCGGCGCGAGTCAAACACGAGCGGTCGGTGTATAACGTCGCACGACGAGCTCGGGGAGTAGGAAAATCGCAATCCTTCTCCTCCCCGACGGCGACGGCGGAGTGGAGAAAGGCTTGCGCCGGGCGCGCGGAGTAAGCCGAGAGCTATAGCCTATTTCGTTGAGAAGCTAATCTTTCGAGAGCTCTCGTTGTAAAGGATATATCTGTGGTCGCCGCTTGCGGCGCGACACGGCTCCTCTCTCGGCCGACTGGCTCTCCTCGCGCGAGCCGGGCCAGATTCTCCGGAGAAAGGAGTCGAGTTCTCCGGGGCTAAGCAGATCGCTGTGCAGTCTAGCGCGCGCAGACTCTATTGTCGGCCCGGAGGACGCCAAGCCGCGAGGACGGGCCGCTTCGCCTTCTTCACGAAAATTGCTGCGTCCACTTTCTTGGCTTTCTCGGGGGGAATGTCGCGTCGCCTTTATTCGGGAGGACCGACACGCTTTTGTTTCTCTCTTCGAGATCGATTCTCGTTTTATTTTAAACAAATTGAACGCTTTTTTTCTTATTGAAAATTGACTGTCTTTTATAAGTTTTTACAATAACTTTACAATATTCCGCAGTATTAGCTTCTATAAATAAAGTATTGTAACGCTCTTGTACGGTACTCAACAAAAAAAAAAAAAAAAAGGGTCAGTTATAAACATCGCCAAGGATTACGACTCGTTTTTTTATACGCTTTGACCAGATCTATCCTTGAGCATTGACCCTCGTCCGTAATTGCTGATCCTCGGTTCAATTAGGCGCATCTGTCCGCGATTTCCTCTCGATTTAAAAAAGAGAGCCCGGTCGTAGGGCCGCTCTTCCTCGCGGAAGCTATCTTTAACATCTTAATACCGGAATTCGCAGGGCACACAGGAATACGTGCGTGACCGTATTTTCACGAAATCCCGGGAGCAAATAGCGGGATACGTCTCCTTTTCTTCTCGGGGGGAGCAGGTCTGCGCCTCTCGGCTCCCCGGTAGCCACTCGATACATCGCCGGCATTGAGCGCGACAATCCAAATATTTGCTAGTCAGATTAGCCGCCGGGAGTTTCATGTTGCCGCGTGTGGCTTCCCCATCTGCGCTTTTCTCGCGCGCGGCGACAGAGAGAGAGAGAGAGAGAGAGAGGAGCTCTGCCCCGGCTCCATTCGTGTCAACAGATGCTCTCGACATTTTTTCCGAGTATTATGTATTGTCTAAACTCTTTACCGATTAGAGTCGCCGATAAAAGCGCTCGGGGCTATCGCGAGGAGCGATCTCGCTCTCTCTCTCGATGCACGTATAGAGCTCTGGATTTAAAGCCAAAAGCTTCGCTGATTGTGTCGCCACCAGGTGCGGATGTAAGTGTGTGCGCCTGGCAAAGCTTGTAGGCTACTCCTTTTTTTGGCTAATCGCTGGAAATCCTGACCCGCCCGATCAAAGTCACGATCAAAAGAAGTAGCCGCTATTGCGATAAGACGTTACAACTGTACAATGATAGTTTTAAGTTAGATTAAGTAAATTCCATAATTTAATAAAATATAGTATCTTTAAAATTTAATTTTAGAACTGTATCTGTTCGAAACTTGATAGAAAAATGAGTTCCCAATGACTTAATCTTACAGATCCGAGCTACTAAACAATAAATTAACAAAATCGAACACATAAATAACTGTATAATAGTAAATCTCTAAACTGCGCGCCCGTTCAGCTGAAGTTTCACTCAAAATATATACGTTAAGCAGTAATAATAGAAGTCGATATTTCCGCGTACTAATTTGTATCTCCACGCATTTCGGCCGCAGAAAAAAAAAATGGAAAACCCAATTTCGGCGGCGCTTTGATTTTCCAGAGTCGTGCGTTCGCGCAAGCGTGAAAGTAGCACCGATTCTCGAAAATCCCCCCCGAGAGAGTCCATCTCGACGAGGCGCGCTCTGGGAGCCAGGGATCGCTTCCGCCAGAATTGGCCCGTGACGTTTTTATACAGAGTGGAGCAAATGGACCGCGAGCCTTTCATAACGTCCTCTCCTCGCTCCTTTGCCCGATGCTTTTCCTCGCTTTTTATTCCTAATGCGCGTCCTGGGTCCTCGTGTTTTTTCAACGTCCACGCGTATATTTGTACATATTATTTCGGCGCTTTTGGGCTCCTCTGGCCCGTTCTTTATTCGTTCGAGCGATGATATGAATAATTGATTGAGAGCCAGCCTGGTATTTTGGGGGTTTATGGCGTGAAGAGATTATAATGGACATTTTTGCGTGAAGCTTCGGTAAATTTTGAAAGAAAAATATATGTAAAAAGTTTGAGATTATACGACTTTCTGAGAAAATCGTTTAATAAACATGAGAATTATGAGATTAATTCGGCATTATTATAAGAGCAAAATAAACAAGCCTGGGAAAAGAACGTAATATTCTAATGCGGCCCTCTCTCATTTCAGAAGGTTCTTGTAGCACGAGATTAGTGCTCGAGAATCGCTTAATACACTTACATGCTTCATCGATTCCGTTTGAATGAAGTTTACAAGTAGAATTGCGTTAGAACGCAACCGTTTGTGCCCAAAATTGCACGCAGGAGAAGAACGCTTCGTGTGGGAAAGGAGCTCGTAACCCTGTTATTCAAATTTTGAAAAGGAAAATGCGTCTTTTCGAATGTATTGGCAATATCTTCTTTGCCGTGAAAGATGAGCCGCAAATCCCGCAAGGAAATCAACATAATCTCATTTTCGTTTGTTATGGGAGAATGATCATTGCACAATGTCCAAAATAAGCCACAGACGTGTCTCCTTTACGAAACTTGACTATACTTTTGGTAATCTGCTTTCTGTTGACAATGTTTCTCTTTCATGCAAATTAAAATAATTACGTTTAAAAATTTCTTTAAAATAGAGAAATATATAAATTTATTTTTTTTTTTTCAAGCTTATTTTAATTACAAGAAGCAAATGAAGTGAAATGATATTTTCACCAATTAAATGCACAAAAATTAGTTTAATTTTGATTGAACAAATATTAGCCTTTATATTTTTATATTTTATATCATCAAATTTATTAAACAGGCAACTTGGTCGATCTAGTAAACGTCGAAAAGCTGCACATTACGAAAGCGTCAACAGCAGCTGGCGATGTTTGTTGGTTTGCGTGAGGGATTATTCGAAAATAGATTTAGGGGACTTGTATGATTCGACAATCTCGCTTATAGAGGAGAAATATAACACCACGAAGTAATCCGTATTAATGATTATTCGCCGCTATGTAACGTAACATGTGAAAATTTTGCTTTCATCACACACAGACGTCGAGGTAAACCTTCATTCGTGTAGATCCGCGCAGGGCCGCCGGCCAGATACGATCTTTCGGAATACAGTTTTGTCGAGTGTCGATCGGTTTATCGAGCCGAAAATGTTTTCGGCCTCTTTTTCATGTGACGTGCATGGCGCAACCGAATAGAATCGACGAAACCGGCATCAATCAGCATCGCCACTTTGTTTACTTAATCTCCGATCCTGCAGATAAGTTTCCAAGTTTTTGAGGACGGAATTGAGACACATCGCAAAATACGATTATTGCGAGGATCCGGCAGCTTCGGGCGAACAAAGGAAATATTAAATTTCCCGGGCAAATCCTTGTATTTGATCAACAAGCCGGGCAGCAAAATATTCCGGCGTCCACTTACGGGGGCGAATTTGCATTTAGGAAAGTGCAGGCTTTGCAGGGGAGAGGAGACACGTGCGCAGCTTCCGGCGGACTCCTCACCCCCGCGCATTGTGTCGGGCCTTCGGCTCAAAGGGAGCCTAGGTGTTCGACGAAGCGATCGTGTTTCCCGAGCGAAGGGTTAAGTATCTCCTTGCGGATCCCTCTTTCCTCGCGGGACCGGCGAGAGATCGCTTCCGCTTCCGGATTGGCGCGCGCGCCGAGGATCCTGAAGTGGGTGCTTGGACACGTGGTGCGCGTAGCCCGATACGCCTCGAGGGCCTCCGCGGGCACGCTTCTCTTGCAAAACCGCGCCAAAGGCGCCGCGCGCCCTTCGGCGCACAAGAGGCGGCTGAAATTCAGTTTTTATTCGCCGATTTGGTTGTGGCGCTGTTTGCAATATTTGAAAAGGTTATATTTAGTTAGATGAATATAATTTTCCAAAACACCGATGTATCTTCAGGTGAGAAAACAAACCACCGGCGTAGCACAACAGTCGGTTAAATCGCGAAAACTGAAAAAGCTTTCGCAGGTTTCCAACAAAGCGTGCACGCGGCCCATGCCTCGCGCAGAAAGCTGTCCGCGGCCGCACGTGCGCCTCCGGATCTCGCAGCTCGAGCCTGAAAAAATACACGGGCCGCCTCTAATTATGTAAATCCCGCCATTAGGCGCTCCGAGTTCCGCCGCCGGTGGCCCCGACGAGAAGAGACAACGAGCGTAACCACGAGCAAAAGTGGGCAAGAGGAGTCTTTATCAAAATACTCGAGGCTCGCGGGGAACGTGCCGCCCGCGCCGGCACGTACGCACACTCTCCTTATCCCCCTCCGTTTTCCGTGCTCGAAAAGCCGCGTCACATGGCGCGCGTGGCGGCGGCGTGTGCCGCCGCCGCCGCCGCGCGACACCGGGCCGTATGGAAATAGAGCCCGGAAAACCGGGATTACCGGGGCTGGATTTCGAATCGCTTCGGGGAGACGCGACGTCGATGCGGAAAAACAAAGCGTGAATCATCACGTTTTGGATATATCGAAAGGCGCGTCCGAGGGATTAGACTGTTTCGGGAAACGCGGAATATGCGTTTTCCGAGGTAAACCGACGCTTTTCCAACGGGAGCTGGAATAAGATCGATGGCGGTTATTAGGCTGTTTTTCATTTCTAAAAAATCGGATGCTTCAGCGGGCTAATTCGTTACATTTATAAATACTTTACGGTGTATCTTAAAATATAAAGCGGCCTACAAAACGTTTCAGTTTTTTATTCGGCGCATCGGGAATTAACGATTTAAAAGAGACTTAGAGTCGGTCAATCAATAAAGAGTAAATAAAGTTAATGGTAAAAATGCGTATCTCGAACGAAGTGGGGTATATATTAAACGGTGTGGGATTAGCGCTCGACAGCGTTCATTGTTTTCATTTGAAAATTTGCACGTAAGCACTTCTGAATAAGATTATATGATCTACTGTAATAGGCCATTAAATAGTTTGCGTTAAACATGTAGCCGGTAGTACCTCGACACTCGACGATCGTCCTATGCCGTTCGAGCACTTCACATTATGCTTCTATATAAACGCTTCATCAGATATAATTTCACTGAACTACTTTCGCCTTCCATCAAATTGCGCCCGTTACTCCGATATACATTACTAACGTTCGGCTTGTCTGCTCTCAAGTACTTTAACTAGAAAAATTGTTTTAAAAACGAACGCTCTATTTTAGATTTGATGCACAATTTTTCACTTTAAACTACATTGAAGAAAGCTGCGATTATAAATTTTAGACGGAATTAATATTTAAGTATTTATATACTACAACAAATAAGTCTATAAATAAGTTGTAAAATTATATTATAACCATTGAGTTTCTAAACAAGTTAGATTTTTTAATAAAAAATACTAATCAATAATCTAGTAATAGTCAAATTATTGAATAATTTCACGTTTTATATACTGCTGGAAATGTTCCAACGTTCATTTATTCATCACAAGCTAC
This sequence comes from Ormyrus rosae, assembly GCA_035047165.1. Classification (NCBI taxonomy): domain Eukaryota; kingdom Metazoa; phylum Arthropoda; class Insecta; order Hymenoptera; family Ormyridae; genus Ormyrus; species Ormyrus rosae. The sequence continues at coordinate 172,915 of JAWWML010000032.1, read as the reverse complement.
TCGAAATTGTACTCCACCGCGGCTACAAGCGATTATCAAGCCAATAGCCCGCAAGCCGACCATACATTACCATAATATATGCTCAATATCTTAATATGAAGTCATAAACCACTAATTTTTTTCCCCGAAATTCGTCGCCCAGAGGACAGCTAATTACAATCGGTCCCGGCGTGTAAAACGGCTTGGCCTATTTGCATAACACGTCGTAAGTTCCCCGGCGAACAAAAAGACATGCGTGCTCTCGTTCCCTCTCTCACTTTCATTAAACACCGCTGGGGCCTGTGGATCGGGTTCCCGCGGAACCGCGGGATATTTATTAAGGGCGGGAAAAGGCCCTCCGTGAGCCCGACGGGCGGTCGAACGAAAAAAAAAGAAAGGCCTCGCGATTCGCGTGCTGCGCGCCGAGCTAATTGCAAATAGATTTATTGGCGGCCGGCTCCCGCGGCTCTCTTCCCGACGGTTCGCGCTCCGACGCCTTTTGCCGATCTCTACCGGTTTTTTGCTTAGTTTGGACTGATACAATGTATCGATAAGATTGCAGGGTTAACCGTTTCTGGGAGCTTCTGCATTGGAGGGTAATGATTGAAGTCTAATGTGTATAAGTGCGCATTTTTTTAAACTGCTTAAAGATTTACGGAAAATAAATTTAAACAAACTTTACACAAAGTTTTTGGTTTTTGTTTTAAGCACTAGATCATTCGCTTATCCTCGTAGGTATACTTAATAAAGATACGTAAGAGTATATATATTATATATATTAGAAAAATAATGTGATGTAAGACCTGTAGACGTCGACATGAATATGTATAACAAAATGAATCAAAGCGTAAGCTATACATATATTCATTCACCTTTTATATGCAAAATTTCAACTTATTCTTTCTCTTAAGACTTGGGGATAAACTTTCATCTGTTTTGAGTCACTACGGAAGTATTAAAAATATTAAAATAATAATGCCTTTGATTCAGTATATCAGATCAAAAACTCGGATAATTATGTACCAAATATAAATATTTATTTCCTTAAACAGGATTAAATGGGCGATATCTTAAATTTTTTTGATTGAGTAAGAGTAAAATTTGATTGTATAAGCCTTTGGTAAAAAATATTTTTTTTGGCTGCTGTTTACATAAGTAGGTTAACAAAAATCTACATTTAATACATTTAATGATTTTTTTATAGAAAGTATAAAAAACAAAATTGTCCTGAAAAAATAATATTCCCATGTTTATAGGATTCGATAATCTTCTTTTTTTTTCTTAAAGAAAGTTCTGCAGACAGATAATTTATAAATTCCGCCTGCTTGTAGTTTCACGCCAAAATTAATTTTTTAATACAAAATACTTGGGTGACTATAGCAATTAGAATCTAATTCCAAGCTTATCCAAACAGCAAAACTCGGAGCGAACGATCAAAGAAGCCCCCTAAACAAACCACAAGATTGTATACACAGCCAGCGGGGCATTTCTGAAAAAGCTAAAAATTCCACGTGGGAACGAGCGAAGATTTAATAAACAAGCGGGCCGATATTTGTTATAGTTGCCAAAGTGGATATATACGCCGCTTGAGCTTTGGAGAAGAGCGCGAGAAAGAGGAAGAGGGAATTGAATGCGATCTCGGCGTCGGCTATCGAGAAAAGAGTCTGAAGAGGAGTGACAAGAAGTAAAGAGAAAAAGAGAGCAGGAGAGGGAGGCGGTATTAATTGGCTTTGATGTGCCGCGGAGTTGGGAACGCGAATCCGGGTCTTCTCATGTTATGAGAGGCTCATGTGCCTTGTCACCGGTACCAGCCTTTACCGATGCGACCTATCGAACTGAGTCGCGCTCCTGCGCTCCATCTCTTTCATTTATCGCCGCGTTTCGAGCTGCTTCTATAAAGCTCGCGTCTCGATCAATAACTCAATCGGCGACGGAGCTTTTGCACGCTTTATTGCATTACGCGAATTATCGCTGTCCCTCGATATGAGCATTTATTTTTCCAAAGTAATAAATTTTATTATATTTATATTAAAAAATGCCAATGTTTCTATTTGCAGAGCTCCGTTTAAACCGAATGTTTCGAAACTTGTGCGGCCGACAATAACAATGCTACACGAACGAATGGATTAATAAGAGACAATTAGCCGAACCGAGGAACGCATAGAAAAGTAACGAGCGAAATTATGCAAAGCGTTCGGCGCGGCGATCCTGCCGACGTAATGTAGCTCGCATTGCCGCTTGTGTCCGTTGCGACAAAAGGTCCCTCCTAACCGAGAGAGGCACGTCATCGTCATCAAACAATAAAGCTTAGAATGCATTTTTGCGGGCGGCGAGTCGTCGCGGCCCCCGGATAATTGCTCTCCGTAATAGATTAATTCGTGGACAAAGCGAGCGGGGGCAAAACACAGAGAGACAGAGAAAAAGCGAAACGAGTTCGGTCAATGGGCCTCTCTCTCTCTCTCCTCCCCTTTCCTTCCTTCCCATGGGCGCGCACACGACTAACAATGTACAAGAAAAAGCTGCAGGCGACGGAAGGAGCTCTCTCTCTCTCTCTCGGCGCGGCGGACTATCCGCGACAGGGCTATAGGGTTTCTTGTGGGAAAGACGCCCACGTCTTATTATGGCTTGTTTTGAGCCCCACCAACTCTTTGCTACTATAATTACGCGGTTATTGATAAGTCGATCAGGTTACCCAGGTATATACGCCGGCCATTATGAGTCAGGGCACAATGTCGCCGCTCCCCCCTAAAAACAATGGCCACACAATATGTACCTTTTACCTATGCGCGCGGCAGCTCTCTCTCTCTCTCTCTCTCCCTCGCGCGTTTCTGCGCCCGAAACGCGGCTCAAAATACTTGCCAACTTTTCACAAACAAGCCTTCGCACCATCAAAAGCGAGAGCGGAGGCGAAAGCGGTAGGCGAGGTATACGCTTCGGTTCTTTTCAGTCAGCCGTGAGTTTCTCATATGTTTTGACCAAGCCGCATTGTGCGCGCTCTCGGATTCAATTAAACAAATTCGTTCCTTTTTTACTTCGTAGCCGCGCGCGGCAACAATGTTCATTGCTAGGATAAATAATTAATTAACACGGCATTAATCGCCGGGTACTTGATTCAATTACCTCCCGTGAAAAATGCGCATCTCGGAGCGGTATGTGAAAAAAAAAAGGAACGGAGAAAGCGCGCGGAACGAAGATTACCTTGACCAATCGATTACGTGCGCCGCGGCGCGCACCTGCTATATAAACGCGCGAGCGAAGAGGACCGACGAGATCTTCAAATCATTTGCATTCACCTATACGACATGTGCTCTTACGGACCATCAGCGCAAGGATTAAGCCGCCGCGGGGAAGGGGAGAGAGAGAGAGGAGAGAGAAAAAAACGAGCGCGAGGAGAACGGCATCGGGCAGAAGACGAGCTGCTTGGACATGTAGAGAAGCCGATCGTGTCGACGCATTGTCCGCTAAAAGGATCTCTCTCTCTCTCTCTCCTTCTCCGTCTGCCAGTCGTCTTCTTCGCAGCTTCGACGCGAGAGAGAAAGAGAGAGAGAGAGAGAGAGAAACGAACCGCCCCTTTGTTTCTGCAGCCTTCGCGGCCGCGATCGACCTTTCCCGATCGATCGATAATAACTATATTAAAACAAATTCAATCGCGCGATGGGCCGCCGCTCTCTCGGCTACGCTTTTATGTGCATATGCTTAAGTAACGTTATCGGCCGCTCCATCTGGAGCGGAGTGGTACACTATAATGCCCCGGGAAATCTTTTACCGAGACGTCTTAATCGGCGTAATTATTTTCCGGATCGATCGGGCGAAAGAGCCGAGTCGCGGGATGAAAGAGAGCGCCGAATGTGGTGTAATTTGTAAGCAACAATGCAGGTCATTCAAGGAGTTTAAAGAATTCGGCTTAGAAAGTTTCGGTAATTAAATTGTATTAACACCGTGCCTCTCATACTACTGTGCGTAACTGATGCATTTTACAGGTTTTTCATCTGATAAAAATACAAGTTTTAAGAGTCTACATTTTTTATTTATTTTTATAAATTTATACACACGGAGAGAAAAATTCAGGAAAAATTACTAACTTTTTTGTAAAGCGGTAACAGACTTGCCGTAAGCCAAAAAATTACTAGACTTTTTAGTAAAATTTACAAAAAGTTTGGCAAATTTGACTAAGAAGGCTAGTATTTTTTTGGCTTACGGCAAGTCTGTTACCGCTTTATAAATAGGTTAGTAATTTTTTCTGAACTTTTCTCTCCGTGCAGATATACAAGCTCAATAAGAACTATGAAAAATCACTTGATTTATAAATAATTTTATCTGTTGTACAGACAAAATTTACATAAACAGATACAAATTTTCTTTTTAAATTCGTTACCCGACATTCTAAAATCAAAATTCGACCGAAAACTTAATAAAATCCGAACCAACTAATTTATATTTAGCAGTTGATAAAATATATAATTTCCAACCCGATATCTAAGCTTCGACCAGCACCGAGGCGATACAGGTTTAATAAATAAAAATTATACCCGCAATTTTCTAGGTGAGCAGCATTTTCGTAATTCCGCGTGACAAGCTGCTGAAAGCAGACCCTAAAGACCGACAGGCCGCTGAAAAACCGCGGGGCAATTGCATATCGAACATACGTATAATATCGAAAAGCGAACCCGCTCCCCGGCAAAAGGAACACGACTCGTGACGCCCGCTCGGTTTCCAAGAAGGAAATCGTCGCGCGCGTTTCGCATAACGCCGTGTCAGTCGGTTCAGATCCCGCTTAGATACCCAAATGCAAGGGGACGCTCCGGCAAACCGCGCGCGCCCGAATTTTTATCGTCGTCCGCCGCGTTCACGGGCCGCTGCGTTCCCGAAAAAAAAAAGGCCGGACCGCTTCGGTCGGGGCCCCGGGTGTTTAGGATGCGCTCCCAGAATGATGGATGTCCTGTCGCTCCTTGCGCGAGCCGATTTCTAATCTGCGATCGAGGCTAAGCAGCGCCGTTGTACATTATGGTACCGAGAACGTACTGCTGCTGCTCTGTAAGTAACGTAAAGGCAAACAACTTTCCTCGGGAAGGATTGATCGGACTTGTCTCCTCAGAAATTTCTGCTCTCGCCAACAAAGTGATTTTTATTTCGATAAGGAAGATGGAAATCTCGCTGAGGTTCTAACAAAGACCGTGTATTTTTGTATGCGCAAGCTTTGCTAAATAATCAAACGGTCAATTCACGCCCCATTTATCCACTGTTTACAATTAGGTAATTGATATTTGGAAAAAAATTAAAAAATAAATTTCCACTTGACGTACTCGAATCCCGCATAATAAAAAGAGCATAATATATACAAAAGAAGTGAAAAAAAAAGAAGGGATTCCCGAAAGACGTCTGATCCGTCACTGCCCCCTACCGATCCCGTCCACTTTCCACGATGCCACGTAGCGATAGCAGCTCCCCGCGGCTTTTTGTTTTGGAAAACCCCTTTGGCTCTCGATTCACAGCTGTGATTCATCATCTCCGGCGCACTTGTCTCCGAACGACTCAATCCGGCAAAAAAAAGCCGATCGGGTGTCGTGCGTGTGTGTGTATATAACGCTCCTAAATCCGCGTGAAAGGTGGCACCGCTTTCTCTCACCTCTTTGGCCGCCGGCCTCGTAAGGCGACGCGCCACCGTTTCGGGAAAGAGAGAGAGAGAGAGAGAAAAAAGGAGAAGCGGCCGGAGGGATGAAAGGCGCCGACGGGGAGAGATCCCACGCCTCTCACGCTCCGGGACAATGGGGGCTCGTGATCGGCGCGCATGCAGGAGAAGTCAGCGAGATTTGTCGGTCACCCGCTGGCCCGAGTTGTGACTTCATTTGGCGCAACGCCTCTGCGACGGACGCCTCTATGGCTTGTTTACACTTTTCAATATGCGGCGGCCTCGCTTGATCGCTGCTTTTTTCGTCCGTTCGCCGAATACCGAGGCGATTCGCCGTACGCGGATCCTTTTTGTTGAGGGGGAGAGCTTTGTCAGAGAGCGTTCTGTGCACTCGTCCGTGCGCGAGTCGATCCGCTGACTTTCGGCTGCAGGTTCACGCGGGAAAACGGAAATCCATTGATCACTCGTTTAGGAGATAGAATGGACGAAGGCCCGAGTTTTGTGGAAGGCGCTCGAGATTTTGAGGTCGCTTTTACGTCGGCGCGTCAATGTTGTACTTAAGGACGCATAATAGTTTTGACTGCTCTTTGATAAATTTATTAAGAAACGAAAATAGCCGCGCTCACGTTTTTCATTCCCGGAGCTGCGTTTACGGTTTCCACTGAAACTTTTCTTGAAAGGGCTTTTAGCGCTGAACGCTATTTTCATCAATTAAACGTATAAAGAGGTCTTGCACGCGACACAAAATATATCCAAAGCACTGTTCACACCCATATAATGTAATAAAAATCGATAATAGTTTTAACGCACAAATATTCCCACGAACGTCAAAAAGAAAATTTAGACATTCTTCCAGCTTAATTTGTGTATTTAAAAACGTCCAAACACGTCATATAGGTGCATTCACAAACAAGCTCCAGATCACAAACGTCTAAGAAAACAGCCTATTGATGGAACCGCGTCGAAACTCTCGTCATTTCTGCGTTCCCGAAAAGGCTGGAGCGCAGGTCATTTCCGGAAAAGCACAATGAGGCAGAATCGTAGCCTCGAAAGATAAATTGCGTCGATAGGGGCGGCGGGGGGGGAGGAAAAGGCGCGAAAACTCGACAACGATCTCCGCTTTTCGGCTTTCGCCAACTCACCGGCGCAGTTTTCGGAAGCTTCCCACGAGCCGCCGCTCACAGGTATAATAATAACGCGGGCATTTTCTACGATCGGCCGATTTTCCCGGGGCGACAGAGTTTTTCCCCGCTACCGCGCACTGCGCCGGCTACTGTTTTCTCAAGCCGATTCAAATCGCCGGTCACGATTTCGAGGAGCGCGCTTTTGTGGCCGGGGGATGGAAGCGCTGAGCAAACACACTCGAGCTCCACTTTCTCTCTCTCTCTCACTCACCTCTTCCGGTTTTGCGCGGCGATGGGCAAGCAGATTTTCCCTTTTTCCTGTTGGGGGAATAAGAAGCCCGATCGCTGAATTTGAATGCGACCCTCGAGTGTTTACGTTTCTTGTGCGTTTTCTTCAACCCTCGGATCTTAAGTAGCTTACTTTCTGGGAAAACGATAGCGGAAATTTTCCTCTTTTTACAATTGTCAGGCAATTTGATGTTACACAAAAGAATTCATCTATAATCCTTCAGCTCGTATTACTGTATTTGTAGAACAAATTTGTTTAAAAATTCAAAGTGGTTACACACACCTGATGTTTTTTGACCGTTTAGTCACTACTAGTTTCAAGTTGAATAATTTCCAGTAGCATTTACTCAAGATATCTAATGGGAAACTGATATTTGACTCGAGAACATAAAGAAAGTCGGGACGAACATCAAAATATTTGAATAATTTATTCCTCTTTCCTAGGCATTTTAAAAGCTTTCGGTCAACCTGCTACCAGCTTGAGAAAAAATAGAAGCTAATTAAATATTCAAACAATAAACTCGAACCCGAATAATTAGATTGAAATCGAACGAGTGAGTTATCAAGTCGTTCCTTTGTTGCGGGTCACATCTCCGGAGCATGAATCACTCGCGGTCAAGAGGCTCCAATTTCCATAGGGTTTTTGTCTCGCGGAGAGCCGTCGACTGTTGGGCGTAAAAAAAGAAATGGGACTGTTTACACGGGTTTAAAAAAGCCGGCCCGCGGGGAATATGATAAATTCGAGCGAACACCAGAAGTGACGCGGGCACGTCAATGTTCGGCGAGGAGTCGGCCGGCGGGGAAAAGCGATTGTGTCGACTCTCGAATTCCAAAGTCCTCGCTCTCCCTCTCCATCTTCGTTCCGCTGCACTCTGGACATCGGCCGAGAGACGAGCGCATGCACCGATTCTAAGACCGATAACTCTGAGAGCCGAAGTAAGCGACGCGCTCCCTCGGGATTTTTAGATATCTATTGCCCATCTAACGTATGATAATTAATAGAGGGCTTATCTTGCATCTCGAGACTAAGCGAGACAACAGCAACAGCCCGGAGCTGCTGGGAGCTTCGTTATTTCGACTGGTGCCGTGTTTTAGCTCGTGTCTGAATAATTATCGGCCGGTTAGTAGCCCCGGACATTTACATTTGATCCATCATGCCTGAAAATTTAGTCTTTTACGGCTTGTGTTCTTTTTTTTTCTTCGAAAAATGCGATTGATCAAAGAAGCTGTTTCCAAATAAAATTGAATAAAAATTCGTAAACTGGACTAAAGAAGTACGCTGAAAGAAGTATAAAAAATGAGACTGTTAGCTCGCTTTACAGCATTTGTTTCCTCACGGCGAGGTGACAAAGTACAGCTGAATCCCGACAAAACAAATAGTAGTAAGTATAACGCGGCTCGTACAATAAAAGGCAGAAAATTTCTCTCTCTCTCTCTCTCTCAGTGCCTCGGATCATCAAAGGCCCTCTCGGCTGTGGCGGCGGCGGCGCGATCTACCTGACAAAGTGCTTGCTTACAATGCGAGAGCGTACGAAGCGTGACCGCATTTTTCTCTCTCCTCCTGACGAGCGTAATGGACGGCATTGTGGCCGTCCATTCTTCCCAGCTCTCGCGATGCACAGTGTGCTTCGTACAATAAAGCGCGCATTCTCCGAGGCCCCGGCCGAGTAGGTGTCGCGACTGACACGGCAGCGGGGCCTTATCTGATGAGAACGATAATTCCATTAGCCCCGACGGTATATATTGGTATCGAGGCGTCCCGCGGCTCCGCTGAATCCGAGACACCGAGGGGGCTAATCGACGGTGTGATTGGGGATTGCTTGCTGTTTTAGCGCTCGGACGTAAGGGCCAATTGATACGTAATCCCGTGTGAGTTTCAATTTTCTGTCACGATGAGACGTCGATATTTCGTCGGGGCCCGATGGATTAGACTCGTGGATTCTTCGGATGGTTCTCGGGCATTTTTTACATTCCACTCTGCCTTCTCGTTTGCGGCCGACGGTCGACAGATAATAAATAATCGTAACTAATTCTTTGTTTCTGAAATAATTCCGATAAGTAGTTCGGTAAAAGTGTTGCGCCGTCGACATAGTTGCTACACGTGAAATAATTACACTCTTTACCCGGCAATCTTGAAACACGATCTTTCTTTTCACGTCCAGCTCGATATTTCAATTAAAAAGCCCGCTGAAAAGAAAGCATAATGCAGAGCACCTGAATGGCCCGCAGTCCGCGCGAGAGCGATCGTGCAATGGTAGTCTGGAAAATACACACCAGTTTCCCGATAATTACCCTCAATTGTCGTCGGACAATGCCGCTCGATCCCGTCCTCTCTCTCTCCATTATCCCAGCGACAATTTACAACTCATTTACTCCTCCCCTCCCTCCCGAGGCTCTTAAGTCCTCGGCGATCTTATCCGGCTATCGATCTCGATATTTATAATATAGCAGGCGGCATTGTCGCTCGCGACTCGCGCGGGATGACGTGTCGCTACACATCGCATCTCGGCCCAGGGGATAATCCGTCAACTCCGCGGATCGTTGCGCGCCTCCGCCTCCTCTCCCCCTCCCCTTGGCGGCCGATTCCTGCGCGAAGATCTCGGGCCCCGATTACATCGCCGGAGAGGGAAGATGCGCGCGAGCGTGAACCCTTTGCCGGCAGCAGCTGCGCGGCCATTTCTGCGCGCGCGCGCGCTTTCATCTCTCGCGCGCGATGCCGATAAGCGCGAGAGAGAGAGAGCCGGAGACGGAGAGCTGCAACAGCTCCGTGCACGAATGATGTTGTCAGAGAGGCCGCGGCCTGCCTAACGGAGTCAAAAGAATGGGGACATAATAAAAGATCGATCGGCCAACGATGGAGAAGGGAGCAGCGCGGCGCGGCGCAGCCTCGATCGCTCATGTGGAAGAGCGCTCGGTTTTACCTGTGGCTTTCTTATTTGCCCTGCAATAGGCGCGAGGCTCCTTTTGCTTCTGCTGCGGCGTGTACTGAAATTAGCGAATTCAGAGAGCCGTCTTCGTTGCTGAGTAAGTAGCTGTTCGATTCTACGTTTTTTCTCTTTTCTCGTATCGGAAAAAGAATCGTATAACCGCTACTCAATAAAGTATTAATAACAATAAGAGAAAAGAAAAGAGCTAATCTTGTATGCTTTAAAACAAGATCGATGAAGCACGTCGTTTGATGTTTTGGTGACTATCAGTTTCAATTGTCATTCTGGCCACGGGCAACTAGATTTTCTAATAAATCAAATCCAAATTAAATGAACTCCGCGAAAATAAATAAATGATAAATATTTTTAAAGCACCAGGCAACGATTCTCGGGCGCATCGTAGACGGAATAACGCCCGGTGGTGACATACGAGGTTGGCTTAAAACAATTGATCATGATTTATGAATGTTTCAGACATCGAAGCGAACCAAGTCCAGGCGTATATATCGTTACGTCAGCCACTTTAGAGCTGGATTTTTACAGTTAAGTATCATTGGCCGCGCGCACAATTTTTCCTTCGGCGCGGCCCCGCAAGATTCGTCAAGTAATTCAATCAAACTCCGGCGCAATTTGTCAAGACTCGGCTCTCGCGGCCGATTAATCAAACGGCTCAACGCGGCAATTGATTTCGAGTCACGTCTCTTTTTCAGCGGCAGGCGATCATTAGCCGGGTTGTGACGGGACTCGCTAATAGGCGAACGTTTCGGCGACAAGCCGCGGCACGGCGCGGCGGCGGCGGCTCCTTTGACCGACACGCACGGATTCACTCTTTTCACAAGGACGCCTCGCGGCCTCCGCCGAGCATTAGTCACCAGCTATTCGGCTCTCTCTCTCTCTCTCTCGCTTGGGCCCTTCGCCGGATGATCCCGGTATTTTTATCGAATCACTTGCCGCCCGGCACTCCGTCTCTCTCCGCCTCACGCCCGTGTGACTTTTATATCTCGGGCGTAATCCTTTGGGGGGAGAGCTGTGCTTCGAGCCGTTTTGCCGAAGATTAGCGCATACCGGAGACCCTTTTCACTCTCTTTACGGAGCTATCAGTCCTTCGTAATATTAGCGCTTTGAATAGCGCCTTTCAAAGTCAATATATTTATATAAGGAATTCGTTTTTTTAAGAAAGCGCTTTTCAAAGGACTAACTGTTACTTTTGACGGGAGAGGATAAATAAAGACTTGAACTATTTTCAAGATTGGTAAGCAAGGAAATGACAGTTAAATTTGAAATTAGCGTTATATTTTCCTTTGACTTCTTAACGCAATTATCAGACGTCACGTCGATACATTATACGGGTACATGCTTGTTTCAGGTAAGGCGCCATCATTCGTTTCGAAAAATCTCTAACAATTTGTCTTATGGGCAAATATTACGGTCCACTGACATGATGAGAAATAATGGTCTCTTGTTTTAAATCGTGATGACCATCTAAATTTTTAAGATTTCTATAGAGCAGCCGATGCAACATTAATTTAAATAAAATTCATCGAGATATAGTGAAAACAGTCGCTATATAAACAAAACGCTGCAATATTGTTTACATTAAAATTGAATTTTGGTAAAAGTGCAGATCACCGATGGCAATCCTCAATATTGTGAGCACCCCTGTTCTTTCTTTTGATTCACGCACAACTCGGCAACAATAGCCCGACGCAATCGCAGATCTATTCCCCGGCAAGAATAAAACAGCAGACGAAATTAATGGCTTCATCAAATCTCCAGAGTATTCGAGAGAAAAAGTTTCTCGCCGCAGCAAAACAAGGGACGACACACCCGAGTCTGCCGAGCGGAATGATTTAACAAATTCCTCAACTCCCTTATGCAACGAGGATCCTCCATCGCTCCTCCATCGATAGCATCGTTTTGACAAGTTTCTGCCCTCGGCTCAAAACAGCGGAGGATTAGCTTTCCCCGCGCCGCCGATTGGCGAAAATGACAAATGAACTGTTTGCTCGAAATCCCTGTCGGGGATATATATCTGTTACAATATCCCTCTTCGTCGAACGCTTATCGGCCGGCTTTTTCTTCATTAGAGCCCTTCCACTATCCTTACATCTGCACTCGCCTATCTGAGGATTCCCATCACTTGACTTCACCGAGTCGTAGGATTCGGTCCGCAGGCGAGCGTGGAGAGAGTTTTGCGAATGTCTCTTGAGAATTGGAAATTTTCGTCGGAGAATTTAGAAACTTACAATATTTCAGGTCGAACGCTGGGCTCAAGCTGTTTTTGACTTTTAGAGATTTTAAAATATATACTCTGAAAGAAATTCACTGGCTAATGTGAAAAATGTAGTTGAACATTTTTCCGCAAATTTTGTAATCTAAATTCCAATGCACGAATAAGAATTATAATAACGAATGACGATTTTATACGAAATAAAGGAATGCACTTGGCCAGGATCGAAGAAGAGAAAGAGAGAGGTCTTTGACTTTTAAAACGTTTTTCGGCGAAAAATGTCAGTGGCGCTGCAGGAACTCGCGGTGCCAGTGTTCATTTTTTGAGGACTCGTCGTTCTGGATGCAGCGACCAACCCTTTTGCCTCGCGACGTTCTCACGCTGCATTCTCGAGAAGACAAACAATCGATCATCACTTGTCATTCATTTCTTTGATATTATATGCATCTATATTATCGAGAGACGCATTTTTTAAATATCAAAATTAAAAGATAAGCTGGAATCTGTTCGTCAAACGTCTTTTTATTTTGACTTTATTATTGAGGGAAAAATAAAGCAGAATTCCGTTTAGTTTTTACAATATATAGGTAAAAATTACTTTACACCGTGAGAGTTTCCAAAGGAGACAATGCAGTAAATTTGGCTTTGCTTTGTCTTTTACTATAGCTTCGGGTGTAGAAATGTACGAAACGCGTGCCACATCTAAATTTAAATAATTTTTAAACAAACTTACAATACAATGCAGTACAAATGAATGCCGAGATTTCTTTTCTATTCTCTGCAGTACTCTTCTTAAAATTAGTGTACAAGTCCTCGTCGGCGCATTATTTGCGTAGGCATTGAAGGCAGGCATTCTATCCGGTAGTCTGAAAAAACTGAAAACTTCGGAAAAGCTATCCACACGTATAATACCTGTCAGCGTTTCCTCCCCCAAAGTATTAAGAAAATTAGTAAATCAACAACTTAGGCGTGTCAAAATAAGGCGAAATTCTTGTCGTTCCGCCCCCCGACAAAGACTTCATCATCAATACTCGACGAATCCCATTTACAGGAGCAGTTTATTGTTCGCGCGCCGCTAATAGGCCAGCTGCTTAGGCCCCCGGAACCCGCTTAACCCCGCCGGCTAATTTAAAGAGGAAGAGGAATCGCTCCTTCCTCCCAAATATTAGGAAAAATATTTATAAGATTTGCCGCGGACAATGGGGCTATTAGCGGCGATTAGGGACTTGCGGCGCGTGCAGCGAGCGAGCCGATCCGATTTTCGCCGCCGCTTAGCTCGCGTGGCTGGACCCGGACGAAGAAGGGTTGTCGGCCGGCTGGGCAAATATTTATCGCAATTACCAGGCCCCGGCGAGCGGATTTTCCCTCTCCATAATGCATCCCTTTATGAGCTTTCTGCTCGCAGAGAGAAAGAGAGAGAGAGAGGACCGGAAGCACGCGACGATCGCTGCGAGACGCCTTTACGAATTGCCCGCTCGGAATAATAACGGAAGATATTGTGGCGGGAGAGCTGTCCTTTTCAGATTTAACCTCTCTCTCTCTCTCCTTTATGTCCCGAGAAAGGATTGGAGCATAGCTCGTTGAGCAGCGAACGATTTTTTTTTCTTTATTTTTCATTGAATTTTCGAGCGCCGATTATTAAGGGCCCGTGAACGCTTTTGCTTTGCTGCACGTTGCGCTCGAGATTTAAGAGAAACTATTGTCTCCGGATTTTTCATTCTTAAATTGCGTCGTTAGCTCCACCGCAAATTGTTTCGACAAAGAAAATCGCGGTTTTCTTTGCGCGAAATAATATTTTTATTTACAAAATGTTTTAAATATTATATAAAGGGCCGGATTCGGAGCAGCGCGTACGGGCGTACAAGCGCTGCAGGTGCGGACGTTAAAGTCCGGCCCGAGTAATTGGGCTGCCGAGATTACCGATGAGCGCGCGATGAAGAAAAATATCGAGGAAGAAATTACAAATGCCCTCTTTTCTTGTCCGAGGGCGAGGATTTTTCTTTATCTCTTCCGTTTTCTTTTTCGGCGGGAGTATTTGAATCCCGCACGATGGAAAAGTGGCTGATTTCGTTTGGGGCGCGAGTCCTTTTGCTTTATTCCTGCAAGCTCGTTGAACGATCGAATTGCTGCTGGTTGGATTTTGTTATTGCGCGCGTTGGGATTCTGCGAAGATTGCGCTGAGCGAATTTATGCGTGTTCGCCCAGAGAGGAGGAATGCGTTTAATACTGCCGCAGATAAATAAAGGTGAGAATCGATTTTTCGCTTTCAATAAGTTTTCCTATTCGAAGCTTTCCAGGATCTGAAAAATTTTATTAGAAATCGTTGATGAAATCAATGTTATGCATTATTATATAAATAATAATAGTAGCACAAATTACTTCAATATGTACTTTAGCAAATTTTTTATATTCAAAAAATGAAATAAAACAATTTCAAATATCTGTTTCATTTTGGAATGATACTATAAATAAAAACCATGGTTAGTATTAAATATTTACTACGCAGTCATTTTTGAAATAAAGGAAAATCAGATAATAATTTTAGGTAGAGCAATCAAAACACAATTCAATTCATAAGCTTGCGGAAGATTCATAAAATAAGATACTTTTCTAATATTAAATTTAGTTATACTAGAGTAGTTTCACAATAATGTTTAATCCACTAAAGCGAATGCACTTTAGTAGATTAAAAACTTTTATAGTTTTATATTTTAAATGTTAGATTTCTTGGAATGATCTTGCTTTAAAGTATTTGTCAAACTACTAACAGAAATTATTTAGTTTATTTTTTTCATGGAAAATAGATATATCGATTTAAAAACCAATTTTTCCTTTGGATGAATAATGAATACTTCATTATTAATAAATGGTCTAAAAGCGGTCTGTATACAAAAAAATTAAAATGCAAAGGAAAAATTAGTTTTTAAATCGATATATCTATATTTTCCATGAAAAAAATAAACTAAATAATTTTTGTTAGTAGTTTGACAAATACTTTAAATTAGTTTCTGTTAGTCGTTTGACACATACTTTTTCAAACCTAAAAAATTTCTGTTAGTAGACAAATACTTTAAAGCAAGTTAATTCCAAGAAATCTAACATTTAAAATATAAAACTATAAAAGTTTTTAATCTTAAAATCCACGTAATTTTACTTTAAAAATTAAAATGATTTCCATAATCTGTTTGTTGTTAGGTTTTGTAAACCTTTTTTCGTGCAATAAACTACAAACGCGTAATTTAGTAGAAATAATGCCCAATGAAATTAAGGTAAGGATTTAAATGAATAAATACTCAAATCTATATAGACTAAAAACAGAATAGTTTTAAAATGTTTCTCTTCATTACAGTCATCAATAATCAATTATTGTTTTTCTGATACTCTTGATCCAATTATATTAATGGGAAATTGGTCAACATTTAAACATTATTATTTATTGCAATTACTTACTCCGTCAATATATTTATTTGGAATCGAGAAATCAGATGATTTAAATTTATACAAAAAATATTTCAAGAATCATTTTTTCCAATCTTATACGAAGTCACATAATCCATTACCAATAAAAAAAGTTGTTATTGATGAATTTAATCCAAAATTACTACAACTCAGTTTATATAAACTCAAAAATTCTACATGGTGGAACATTGATGCATTTTTTCTTATTCAAAATATTTTAAATCTAGACAGCTGTAAAAATGCACGTATAGTTTTAAAAACTATTTGGGAATTCAACATCTTAAATTCCATTTTTGTATGCAATGATTCACCCAAAGGAATTTTTGTATATACATTTAATCCATATTCAAAAGTTGTTCCAAAATTTTGGCAAAAAGTAGAGAGTTACGAACATGAAAATGGACGTTTCTTTACAATATTTAAAATTGTTTATCAAATTTCAAGTAAGTAACATTTTATCATTTTTTGATACACAATTAAATTATTTAATATATATATATATATATTTAATTTTTAAGAAATTCCTTGGATTTTCGAAGCATTGAAGTTTGATAAAACCAAAAATAAATTAGACTATTTAATAATGACCGCTAAAATTAAGAAAAAAGCTTATTCTATTGATGGAAAATTAAAAGATAAAGAGATGTATCCATTTTCCAAAGTAATTTCAAGAATTCTTTGGAATAAAATAACGCATAATATAGAGTCCAATTTTTTTTCCTTCGAAGAGATTGGCGAAATCAATGTTCCTTCAAACACTGTGACCGGATTATATGCTGATCTATTCCAGGGTAAATATGATGGTATCGATGCCGCTGATTTTCATCGCGGTTTTTGGAAAAATGAGCTTAATTTGTTTACCCAAACAAAAATGTGTTACGTTATAAGAAAACGAACAAAGTCGGTTTTTCAACAATTACAGATCATTTTTCCTTTACCGATATGTTTCGTATTTATCCTATTTTTTACTTTAGTCACAATACTGTTTACATATGCGTTGAAAATCAATTCGTTAGACGTTGCAATGGATGTATTGCGAGCTGTTACTGGTTCCAAAATGATTTACGTTGAATCGAAATCCTTATTAACTAATATTATTTTTCTCTGGATAATAATTACTTCCATGATAATGAGTAGCAATCTTCAAAGCCGATTTAGTGCTGCTTTATCGACAGAAGAATCTAATTATGCTCACAACATCACTGATTTAGTAAATAATGGTTACAAAGTTCATAGTCAGAAATACTTTGTACAGTATTATCGCAATATTCCTTTGGGAAATCAAATTACACCGATGGAAAATTTTACCGAGTGCTTGAAACAAATAAAAAAAGATGACATGTACGCTTGTCTAACCGACTGTGTTTGGATTAAATCTGTATTTGAAGTGTATGAAAATCAGTTATTTCACATTTCAAAGGAAGAGTCATTTGATCACAGAAATACGTTTTTGTATCCAGAAGATTATCCGTTATTCAAAAAACTAAAGAAAATTTATCAGAAATTGTTTGAAAGCGGTATACCAATACGTCTATTTAACAATTATTACGCTCATGTTCTCTCTTCATTTACAGTTGAAAAAATTTCAATTCATCAAATAAGGCATGGTTTTTACTTTTTGGCTATCTCATATGCAATCAGTACTGTTATATTCAGTATAGAAATAAGTAAAAGATTTAAAAAGATTAGATTTTCATGATTATTTTTGAAGCTGATAATTTACTGCGTTCCAGAAAGTAAGTGTTTTGTGCACGGTTTGACAGAATACAAGCACCTTGGACTTCACTTATGTTGTAAACAGTATACGCCTAAGTTGGTTCTGTTTTATACACTTGTTGTGTAATGTGCTATTTCTAAGCAATCGAAGTAAGTGGATCTACGGTTCATATTTTCAAAGAATTAAGTGTCAATATTGGTATATTATATCCACCGGAAGTTCTTTTTCTAATTGTAGTCTATAAAATTAAGCTTTAAGTTTTTGGTAGCCATGCTACTTTTATTTATTAAAAAACAATAAAGATATTTATCACTACTGAAATATACATTTGTTATCAATTCTTTGCAAACTAAAATAATGAAAAAAATTTTAAAAAATAAATTGTCAAAATAATCTGTTTTACATAATATTATTCTTTCCTTAAAAAATCCATGAGATCTCATCATCAAGCGTTGTGATTGGTCTAGACCATCATAGAGTGTATACAAGAGTTTTTATTCATTGGTTGATTTCATTTTGATTTTGATTCCAATAGAACAACAACATTACAAGTTGAGCGTGCGCAGTAAGGATTTTTAAACTTGCGCCTTTGCGTTTTTTTAAAATGAAAACCAATAATGTATCTTTATGAATTTCATTATATATATAAATAATTTTATTAAAATTAAAACTATCTAAAATAATATTGAATTACCTGCAAAAATAATAATTAAAAATATGTTTAAAATCAATTTGCAAAGAAAATAGTAATCAACGCCAATTTGTTTTAAAAAATATTATATGTTTAAAATCATTAAACGAAAAAAAAATACATGCACGTGCGCGAGGCGTGCATAAACATTATCAGCAGTAAATTAAAAAAATAATTTTAGAGCTCGCAGCAATAATCCAGCTGCCGCGCAAAATATGTTTACAAATCCAATTTCCATTCTATTTTAAGGCCTGAACGAACGCAAAGCGCAACATCCCAATAGCGGCTACTTTATACGCTTGAAATCTCCCTTATCGCGCCTCGTTCTCGCGTGACTCCGGCTAATATCGAGCCCTCATTTTGCTTCCGTTTTCAGCATCCACCAACCCAACTATCCTCTCCACTTACGCTCGCGGCATAAATCTATTTAGGTGGCCCGAGCACTTGGCGCATGCGCGAACCCTCGCAATCGAGACGAGATCGTCGCGCATTGCACTCGCGCTTAATCAACGTCCTTTTTTCTTCAACCTCCGAGGGGGAAACGCAATTAAACCGGGCGCAATTACAAGGGCCGGCCGCGGGGAGGGAGTCAAAGCATCTGTTGATACCGCGGGCCGATAATCGGCCAGAGCCCGGCGCGTTCTAATTACGCGCGCTCCTCCGTGGCTCGTAAACTTGCGAATTTTCGAGCGCGGGCGCGTTATCTGCTTAATCGATCGGGCTTTTCAATTGAGACGTCGTCGCTCGGCGGCGCGGAGAAATCGCGCAAACTTGCGAGCCCAAAACGACGGAGGCGAACGTTGTAAATTTCGAGCGTTCCTGAATATTCACGAGTCTTAATCGGCGTATTTTGACAGGGATATTAACGAGCCGAAGGATGGATGCCGGCGATCGCCGATTCGGGTTAAAGGCTTATTAATTTTTCATGATTTGGGGCTATCGATAATTTCGGAAGGCTGATTTACAATTGCCGATAAAAGTGTTTGTATATATAAGCTCGGGGATCCTTTATTAAAACGAATAAATAAAGTTGCCGCGCGGCTTATAACGATAAGAGTTAATGTTAAAAATAACTGGTTCTTTTATTTATATATCGGCGAATACGCGGATATTTGCATTTTGCGGGCACGACGATGATTTATCGATGATCGAAAAATGCGCGGCGATATTATTAGCCGGGATACATTAAAAAATCAGAATTAAAATATTCCATGCCAAGTTTATGGAACGTAATTTATTTCGCAAGCTGTATTCGGAGATTTGAGAAGCAATATTTTACGCGATCGAAGGCCTAGTCAACATTGCGAAACAGTTGGCACTTTTGAAGTGCTCGTAGAATTAATCTAGAAGAATGTGGCGGAGAGAATTAGTAGCTGTCGTCGTATATTTTATGTCCTATAAAAATTTACCGTCACAGTTATGATCATCACCTTTGATCATTGCAATTCCTCGGCGCGATTATTATTTCCATAATTATGTAAATCTGGCTTAGTGAGATCCTTTCGATTTTGTCAATCATAAGAAATTATTTTGATTTGACGTGTCAAAATGGATGCTTGAAATATTTCAAACTCGTTAAGGAATTATTTTATCCAAAAGTTCAGTACAAACCTGTTCAATTACATCACTGAATTCGGAGGATTACCATTTTTATAACGTATTGATTATAAAATTAAGTTTCGAGTTCAGGTAAGATGTATATCTGTTTACTCATTATTAACTAAACTTCGCTACATTAACATGTCATTAATTCATTATTCTCCGGCATGAAAAAATTTGCCTAAACAAGTAATTTATGTTCTCCCTGAAAAACATGTTTTCGTACCTGGCGATATTTTAACTCGTCAAATGTTTGTCTTCTTTGTGGCAATACAATGTGATTAACAGAGGACAACTTTACAATAAAAGAAGATTGTGGACAAATCCTATTCACGGGACATCTTAATCATCGCTATTCTGTACATCGGGGAATTTATGTGAATTCAATCTCATGCATAATGCAGTGTGAGCGCGAAATAGCAAACAGGAAATCCACTTTTCAGAGGTAATGTTGTCGTTAAAAGTGTAAATAATTACTTGCTCGAAAGCTAATATCTTTATAAAGAATAAAAAGATTTTACATTTATTGATCCAATAGAGTTTAAGGAAATTCAGAGTTACCCACATAAAGAGGTTCAAAGAGGTAATTATCAAAGCGAAGTTTTGGGATTTTAAATGATTTTAACGAGTCTCTTTAGTATGTTAAAGAACTACAATTTCGACTAGGAAGGTGCTAATAAATTAAAGACTTCCTCGTGTAAACAGACAAATTAAAGATTTCAGAACTGAAATACTATCATTTTTTACGTGCGTTAAATGAAACGGTACTGACCATAAAAATTACATAAAAGTAAATTTATTACTTACTATAACAGAAACTGTCTCCTGACTTATTTAAATGATTATACTTAAGCGCATAAAAATTCCTTGTATTAGTCAAAGCTGTTTAGCATATTTTCAATCTTCTTCTAAAGCAAACTAGCCTGTAATTTCAATTTAAAAAATGAGATGACGCAACTTCAATTATTTGTATTCATTAATATTATTATAATGCCAATCGTGAATTTGCACATTCGGCAACAATCAATCTTTGCAGAACGACAGAAAACGATGATTTTTACCAACACACATTACACACTCCCCCCCCCCCCCCCAGGTGTAGTACAGCCTCGAAGCAGCGCCGCTTCTCACCTACCCATAGCAACCGGGCATGTCTCGGAGTTTATTCACTGAGTCGATCGGCGCGTCCGATCTGCGCAACCGACAGCTAAAAATCCGCGGAGCAGATGCCTCTCCCTCTCTCTTTCGCTCGTCTAACTCGACGCAGCCATTGGCCTCTTATATATACCTTCGTGGCAAGTTATAGAAAGAGCGACTGGCAGCTCGGGAAGATGGATCACCGGCTCGCGGAGCGCGTCGTCAAAGCGCGCCAATCCCGTTGCCGCGCGCCGGATAACTCTATTCCGCGACACGCTTCTGCGCCGCGATCGGTATTTTGTTCCTGTATATACGCGCGCCCGAGAGAGAGATTTCGCGCGACGATCTCTGCCGCGCGGAACAAAACGCTCGCCTCGTGCAGGCTGATGCCTTTTTCTTTCGAGGAGATCGCTATCGCCGAGAGCTGTTCTCTCGGCTTTTGCGGGAGTAGCTTATTGCCGTTTTTTCGAGCTTGCCGATATTTTAATTGGGCGTGCGGGTAAGGTCTGTTCCATTGTCAAATCGTTTTAATGGAATGCTATATCGGCGGTAAGGGTTTACGTGTTTTTTACGGGCTCGACACAGATTGCGACACGTTAGTTGTCAAAGTGTCAAGAATCTGACGTTGTAATTTAGTATGGTAAACCTTAAGTTTCATAAAACAAAAGCATTACGGAATACCGTTACAAATTATTCGTGTATCTTTCTTTGAAGTAAAGTCGCTATTCAAATGTAAATTAAAAAGTAAAAAAAGTTCTCGCTGTAAAGTAGTAGTAAAAACTATACTTTGAGCGTTACATAAATGTGCAGAGTGTGTTAAGAGATGCCTTTGTTTTCAACGTTTTGACTTAAAAAGTCCTCTTAAATTTACGTCAACTCCGAAAAACGCATTAACGCAACAGTCTAGAAAAACGCCATGTAAATTCATGCCGACGATAAGAATCAGGTAATTAGCCGCCTAAACATTCGCGCGCGACGCGTCCACGTTTGACTTAGAACCGAGCGGCGGAACCACCCCGAAATTTGACGAATTCCGGCATTTGCGGAGCGCGAGGCCTCCATCGCGATTAGACGGGGTAATTTGTAAAGCGCAAAGTGGCAGGAGGGCGCCTCTCTCCTAATCCTCGAAATCGCGATTAGCATAATGAGAGCGTTTCACGCCCGATAGTTTTTATCGGCACCGGCCGATCTAGGCGCGAGCATTAGAGGCTAGGCGTTCGCGTGCGGTGTGCCAGCCGTGTAGTTGCAGTCGTCATCTGCGCTTGTTCCGTAATGCTCCCTGATTGCTTTAATTGGCGGGGATGATATGCAAATGCACGCTGTATCGAGGTTGTTCTGCAAGGAGTTGGCCAGTTTGTAATGGAAAAGATTAGATTTCTCGGTTTTTTATGATGTTTTTCTTTTGATAAAGTTGGTTTCGATAAAAATTCTTTTTACTTTTTCTAACACAAATTGCGCTATTCTAAAATTACTAATTGTATACCATCAAATATAAAATATAAACATTTCCATGCAGCAAAAGGACATGGAATTAAATTTCCAGAGGAAGCTTAACCGGTCTTTAGCTGTTTATTTAATTTTTATGTAATTCCACCTAATTTTCTGTAAAAGAAAAACTGTAAATGCACGAAAGACTTTCCGTTCAACATGCAAATGATTAATAATGCAAATGACAATGTAAAATTTGTCATAGTCTGTAATTTGAGCAGCTTTGACCGTTAATAGAGATTACTAGAGATAGGAGGCAGCGGAGCGTTTACTAAATTGCGTTTATGTAGCGGAGAGGCTTCGGGCGCTCCGTCCCTATGCTAATGTTTTTTTGCTTTGCGCTTTAGAACGCGAAAGAGGAGCTGCTCCCCCCCTGGAAGGACACTTAACTTAATATGAATTTATGCGACTGGTGTACTGTTCGCTTTTACTAAAGAATATATACCGCGTTTGCGACGCACTCGGTCAGCTTCTGTATACTGTCTTTTTCTGTATCTTGCAAAAATAATTTACTGAAAAATTAGATCGTTCAAGTTTTATTTGTAATAATTTCAAACTTTTTTCTTTTTAACACTCGACTCGAAGAAGAATTACATCAAATAAATCAAACTCTTTCTCTCGTAGTACAAAAGAGAAATTGATTTAGCTAAGTTTACATATAACGAACGAAGAAAATTTGCTTACACCTTAATTGAGAATTAGACTCGAAGCAGACTTTATCTAAGGACATAAATATAAATTAGCAGTGCTTACATCAGCAATTAAGAATTTAATGAAGAAACGGAACAAGTTGCGTACAATCTCGAAGCCCATCGCCGCACATATGATTAATTTCCTCGCGGCGCGCTTCAGCGAAACCCTTTTTTTTTTCTTTTTTTAGCGAAGGGGGAAAAACGGGCGAGCGCGCGTAAGCGAATCGCAAAAGAATCCAACCGATCCGACTCGGGACTCGGAAGCGGCTGCTCTCGATTGCAGGGGAGGTGTCGCGTGCCGTTGCGCGACATATGCAGGCATTACGTATACGCGCGTATACACATGCACGGAGAGCGCACGGCGCCCGGACCTTCTGCCCCCGTCCGCGTCGCCACTTCCGCTTCCCTCTCCTTTTGCCGCGTTTAATCTCTCGTTTGCGCAATGCACGTTGGAAGGACGCGGGCGCTCTCCTTGCGAAATGTTTATTTCGTCGGGTTAATTAGTAACGACTGTGCGCGCGTGCCGCAATGTTTTATATACCTTACCCCTTTGTTGAGCAACTGCGCCCGACAAAGCAATGAATACGGACGCCAAAGCCGGGAGGGATTATTTCGCGATTATTTAATTAAGTTTGTCATATGTTACTCTCGCTTTGTACGGTGGGGTAATAAAGTGTTTTTGCGAGTGCGGTAGAAATTTTCGGTAAAAATATCTTGGAGCTTTCTCTCTGCATTAAATATACAATGGTCGAGGCTTTTTAATTATTTATATTGTTATATTTGATTGCAAATGCTCTGTTGGAAGCTTTCACCATTATTTTGTCAGATGGAATTCTATTGATAAAAACCATACTGAACGCACTGAACATAAATAAATTAAATGTTGATCATAACAGTAATGTCAATAGCACCTTAGAAGCAGAAGATATTAGTGACGAAGAAGAAAGTGATGAGAAAGATAAAGATGAATACGGTGCAAAAAATTACAATCCGATGAGTCCATTAACCTCCGAAAATAGTACATAAAATTATATCAGACTACATATTACTATTTATCTATTATTTACGTTGTATTAAATCTTAAATAAATATTTATGTATACTATATGTAGATTACACATTTTAAATATAAAATTTAGTTTACATTCTTATTAATCCAGCATATTTATTTTCATCAGTTTTTCACCAATATTTCACTAAAATATTTGGTAGGTGAACTGGCCAAAAAAAATGGTAATTTGTTTGAAAAGAATATACTAAAATAAAAATAAAACTGACAAAATCGTTCCATTTAGTCGATCGAATTATATTTACAGTATCGAATTCGCCAATGGCACAATATACCTACACGCTAGAAGTTTCTGAAAAAGACCTCTCGAAATTCGCATGAAAAGTAAACTAGCAATAGAGCCGCACAAAAGCCCGCTCTCTCCCCCGGAGCAATTAAAGCAGCGGAGCGACTCTGCCTAGGATCGGTTTAGCACGGTTTTATTGGTTATCGAGGGCGTGCTCGAGACGAATCGAGACGCCGGCGACGCGGCGAGGATATAGGGGAGCTGCCTGCTCGCGGCCCCGTCATCGATACATCGCTCACAGCAAAATAGCCGGTAGCTCTGCGGGATCATTGATACCCAATCAGCCGTTCACGAGCCGGTTATTGTCGGAAAATAGTCGCCGAGGATTTCTCACACTCGAATCCCGGAATCTCGAAAATTCGCTCGATCACGAAACTTTAATGATCGGCTCGCATGAATATTTCATGAGAACTTTTCTTCGGGTTCGGCTGCACCTGCTTTCTTTCCGATCGTTCGTTTCTTCGATCGCTCTTTATTGACTTCAAAGTGTTTTAGCACCAAGTGCTGCAACGTTTAATCGGGACGTCCTTATTTTCAACTATAAAATTTTTATCACAACGTTTGATTTTCAATACCAATTGTTAAAACTTGCTTGAAGTATAAGAAGCAGAGATCGCTGGATCAGTTCGCTCTGCGCAGAGTACAAAAAGTAAAAATGTTTTAGACGTTTGTTTATACGTTTTTATTAAATAATTGGCCAATTACAAATGCTTAGGGTCCGCATGAGTTCACCGCGTAAGTGGCCCTATCGCATGTAAATGATGAGTCAAACGCAGCGATACATCACTTGGTAATTGATGCTTCACACTCTGTGGATCCACTATCGGTTTTCTCATAACAAGGTCGAAAACTGCGCGACGAGAGCGCTGGATTTTCCCAGAGAGCGAGACGACGAGCAGCCTTATTACGATTAAGAACGGTGAGTAACGAGCGTTCTCGGTTTGACGTCCTTAGCGGTCCTCAGATTGAAAGTGCCAGTCAATATTATAGATGTAAATGGTTAAATTAAATAACAGGCGGAGCTCG
Organism: Ormyrus rosae; assembly: GCA_035047165.1. Lineage (NCBI taxonomy): Eukaryota > Metazoa > Arthropoda > Insecta > Hymenoptera > Ormyridae > Ormyrus > Ormyrus rosae. The sequence continues at coordinate 147,575 of JAWWML010000032.1, read as the reverse complement.
GCTTGGAAAGTGTCGGGGCCGTTTGATCGGCGAGCCTCCATTTTTTGACTTTCTACGGGACAATTAATGAATGCGGCGATGCTTGGATGAGGCATGATTCCGAATTATCAGATTGATGCTGTTTTTCATGAGCGGGGACGGCGCGACGTGATTTTACTTACGAGTTTATTAGCTTTGATCTTCTTGTTTCTCTATGAGTAATAATCTAATTTTTATTCGGAAAATTTTATTCCATTGATTACTTTAGGCTGATGCATAATTTTTTAAATTACAGAGAATTAGGTAAACGAGCCAGAGTACATTTTAAAGTTTCAAAAAAAAGCTTTCACTTCTCATTTTTAGAATATTTTTATAAAAATTTTAATTATCTACGTTTCTTAAACGAAGCAATTTAGAAAAAAGTTTTATAGGAAAAAATGTGTGTTTTCATAAGTACATGCCGTTGAAATTAAAAAAAAATGCCATTGTTTAAAGTATGAAGCCGTGCACTGAGAGAAGAAGTATAGTAAAAATTACAAATAATCTTATAAAAATTACCATACTGTCTAGTAAAGCCGCCACAGACTGTCAAAACCCAAAAAATTACTATACTTTATAAGAAATTTTATTTTACTGTTTGGTAAATTTTCCTATCTAGGTAAGAAATTTTACTATACTGTTTGGTAAATTTTCCTATAAAGTATGATAATTTTTTGGGTTTTGACAGCCTGTGGCGGCTTTACTAGGCAGTATTCTAATTTTTACTAAACTTTTCTCTCAGTGTGGTGATAACCAAAGAATCTCTTCGAAGAATCATTTTTCTCAGGCGTATTAAAATGAATCATGGTTCGGTTTTCCCTACTTTCGTTAATTCTCCTAATATAAAACATTTGAGTTGTCCATGAAATTTCTTAAAGGTGAACGAAAGCATCTTGAGGGGATGTAAGCGCACAGAAAGCATTTTTACAGTAATAATTACAATATTACATAGTCATTCATACAAAATTACAATAGTTATTTTTACAAAGTTCAACACTTATAATTTACTATAATATTATAAATCTGTTATCAAAATACTATGAACTACTCCAATTTTCACCAAAAACTGTTTCGCCCTGTCGAGTCCGATGATCGAAAGACATTCGATAAAAATAATCCGCATTAACGGATGTACAAGGAGACAATTCAATTGCAGCTTATCGAGGCCAAGACAAAGAGCAGCGCAGCCAGCCAATCCCCCAAAGCGTAGCGCAACTCAACTCAATTAAGCAGCCGTCTAAAAAAGCTCGAAAGAAGTCGGCTCGCTCGCTTGCAATTGCCAGGAATTAGGAAACAAGCCGCAATTGATACAGATCTGCAGCACTTCCTTTCCCAACTCGGTGCTCCGTCGCCGCCGCGTGCATTGGGAAGCCGCTCGTCGATTGGTTCACACCGGCCCCCGAAGAAAAGCCGGCGATTAGGCGTTCCGCGATGCGCCATTCGGAGTCGCTCGAGCGCGCGGACCGCCGCGGGACGTCTTGAGCGAGCAACAAGTGGCCCCCGGGGCCAGTCGAGCAACTCTCCTTCTCGCATGCGATATAATCGATCGAGTGCCAAGGAGGCGCATTTCCCCGGGCCCCGCTCGCTGACTCTCCGTTTACTTGGCTTAACACGATCTTTTAAGTCTCGGGGCTCGCCAGCTCCTTTGTTTTCCGCTTTAAAGCCCCACCGGGGCTTTCGTTTCATCGGGCCCGGATTTTGGCGACGTTCGGCCACGACTCCTTTTTTTCAGACGAATCAAAAGCAATTCTACGCTGCCCGGTGAATTAATCGACTCAAGTATTTAGAATGCTGATTAACGAGTTAAGTGGCAGCTCGCGATGACTCTTTGGCCTTAACAGATCATTCCTTATAATTGAGCACGGCGAGTATTTACAAGATTTACAGTATGTACTCCTCTATTGAATTACTTCCAGCCGACGGCCTACTATTTCCAGCCTCTCCCCGGCTCAATTCCGAATAAATTTGATAAATACCCTTTTAAATCCCGGCAATCTTCCACAATAAAAATCCTGCCGCACCAATCCTGTATGCCCCGCAATACCAAAGAACAAATTCCTTTGGGGGCCATTATATCCGCGGCGCGCCTTGGCCAAAGTCAAAGGAGCGAGCGAACGTGATGAAAATACCATTAGCCCCGCGGAAACGATCTGAATTCTCGGTCGTCGGCGTCGTGACAAATAGCTGCGCGCTCGAGCGTTTTGAAAAAGGCCGCTTTGAGGGCGCGCGCCCGCGCGCGAGAGAGACCGGATATACATTCGGAAGAGTCTCGTCCTCTCGGCGTGTTTGCTTTCGCCAAAGGCTCTCCAGTGATTAGTAACACCTCGCGAGCCGGCCGGCTTTGTGCCATTCGTATGCAAATGCGCGGGCTCTTATTTTGCGACGAGGGCTTTGCTTCTCTGCCGAGCCGCCGCCGCCGCCGCCGCCGCCGCCGCCGACACCTACGCGAACGCGACGACCGGACTATCTTTCTCGGAGAGGCCGATGCGCCGGGAGGACGTGGAAGGCCTGCACGTATCGCTGGAGATTATTTATTTAAAGCGGCCGCGAGACCTGATAAAAGGGAGCCGCTTTTCGGAGAATGAGTTATCCGACTTGATTTTCTTCGATGTCAAGCGGGGAATGATAATTTTCTCGTCGACGTTATATGTTTTTGTTTATAAAAATCGCACGACTTTTTCAGTTTACCGTATCTCGTGATTGAACAATCGTTAATGACTTCATAATGAAATCTTGCAATGCCGTTGAGATTGATATGATTATATATTTATTTTATCATGCATGTTTGAATTTAATAAAAAAAAATTAGCATGTCTACTCGAGAGACGTGATTAATTGTTATAAAAACGTTTTTTTTTATTCTTAATACTCCTCGAATAGGATTTTCCTTTAGCAATAATTAATTTTTTGCAACTTTTTGCGGAATGCTTGTTGTGATTCAAAAGTGAAATAGTAGAAAACAGCTGTCACGTTTGTTGTCGCTTTTTTAGTATAATGATTGATCAGTCTATGTGTTAATGCACCGTCGTTTCGAAACAATCGATTCTTTATGTTCAAGCTTATTATTACATTTTGTATTCGCTTTAATTTAAGTTTCAAAATTTTAACCAGTAAAAAGGCCATAGTCACATGACTAATGATCGTTTTTTGTCGCACAATACTTAAACAGTACTAGAAAAATCTATGTAGAATATAATATAAAAATTGAAATCATGTAAGAAATTAAACTTTAAACTTTTATTAAAAATTTATGATTTTTAACAAGTCTTAAATATTAGTTAATTTTCAGAAATATTACGTCATTCGAAGAGACGCGTTGATTCATTTTGTGCGTAAAAATATTTTCTGGAAGTCTGATTAAAATCTATAACACCAATCTAAAATCTAGTTTTTCATTTTTTATTACAATGTTAACCATGTTTATACATTACTAAAACTAATTAGAGGTTGAAATTGCACAGTTGCCGATTTTTTCCACAACATCAACGACCAACACTGCACTAATTTAAAAACTTACTACCGATTAGTTTCGCATCCGGCTCGCGAAGAATAAAGGGGTAAAAACTGGCGTCTCTTCGAAAGGAAGAAGCCGAGCGAGACTCGTCGTGGCGGGAATAAAAAAGGCCGGCGAGAGAGAGAGAGAGAGAGAGGTCGCGGCGCGTATGTCACGAAACAATGAGCGCGTTCTCGCGACGGCGTCTGGCGTCCATCTCACGCCATGTGTAGCGAGGCAGCGAATTAATATATCCGCTTTTTAATCCCAATGTAGAGAGCCCAAGTCCCGCCGAGGGAGACCGAGAAAACGAGATAACGCGCCGAGGGCCACGCGACAGGAAGACGCTCTTCTCTCCTCCCCCGTTTTTCTGCCTCCCCCTCCCCGCGCTACCGGCCCCGAGAGCAGATGTATGTAGAGTTTCTGCGTGCGCACGCGTTATTTGCTGCTACACGCGCAACGACTGCGCGGGTAATCGCCTAATGACGCGGCTTGTTACCGCGATTAATCAATTAGCCGGGCCGAAACAATCCTGACCTCTTCTCAATTCTGGACGGTCCGACGTTGCTGCCGGCCCCGCTCTTTTACATTTGTACGATTTTAAAAAGGAAGAAAATAATAATGCCTCCTTACGCCAATTTCGAATGCTTTACAAGCATTTAAATAAACAACTTTGTTTGTCAAAAAGGTTGCTGGTCATCATGAGCCGAGGCTGATTAACATACCGTAAAGGCAGCATAAATAGAGCGACGTTAAATATAAGGAAAAATCGTTGCCAAGTCATTGGCACTTAGCTTCCTCCAAACTTATTCATCGTTCCTACATTCATTTATTTATTTGTTTAAGATGAATATAAACGGACTTACATCCTTTACAATAATAATGTTAATCATTTAACAATTCAAAGATAACGCAGTCTCTGTATAAACACATTACAATCTAATTTCAGTTCAGTACTGCATAGGTAACTTATGGAGTAAAATGAGTCCCTTTACTTTAAGTATGCTAAGAATTTTTTTTTAAAAGTTCTATATCTTGGTTCACAACTACCTTAATAGATAATTTTGAAAACTAGTAGACAATCGTGGTATGCATATATATCTTTTAGCGACTTCAGTCTAACAGTTGTACAGGCGCTAATAATCATGACATAAAACACTTATAGGCTCCCCAGCTTTGGTTGCACACAGTCTTAAAATCAGTGTTGTACAGATTCGATTTCTACTATTCTATGCTGAGTGTGCGACCACATCACTGCTGCGTAGGGTAGTATTGAAAATACGAGTGTATTATATAGGTGCAGGAATATTGATATATTGATCAACCTTGCGGAAATCAAACTCCTTATGAATCAATAATTTCAGTGCTCTTAGAATTGGAAACTTGGTCTATGTGCAGAAAAAAAAGGCGTCTATTAAAACAACTATATTTATATAATAATACTTCAAATTTGAAATATATTAATGCATTATTTTAAAAATGTATCTAACAACTAATAAATACACAAAAAGTTTACCTTTTTAAAAAACCAAATCCATTGAATCATTTTTTTTCCCGTAATTATTGGGTACCGAAAACTCACTTTTTTTATTTGTTTTAAACTTGATTAATATTGATGGCATAAATGTAAATCATCATAAAATAATAATAACAATATAATAATATGACTTTACTATATTATAAATGTAATCGTGATATCATATATATTTTAAAATCGTTACAAAACAAAAACTAGTAGATGAGTTTTAAAAACTATTTTTAATTTTTAAAATTGAGTAAAAGAGGAAAAAAGTAGCTGCCAATCATTAAAAAAGACCAATTATTCAATAAGATATAGCCATTCAAAAAAATTAAAAAAAAATAAAATAAAACCGTAATATCTTTCGAACTAATAAGTTTCATAAGCTGATCTATCTTTTCCCACAATTTCAATAACATTAAAGCCTTTTTACTCTCGTATTAAACAAAATAAAAAAAATGGGTCCTGAACGTCGAAAATCCGTTCAGTAAAAGCTGAGATCCAAGCGCGCACACAGACACACACACACGCACGCACCATCCATCCATGCAGACCTTTTTAGAAAAAAACCATATATTTTGATTTCAGATATCTCAAAATACAATAATTATAATGTTTTACAACTCCAAAAAATGCTATCATAAAGCTTCCTCTAGGAGGATGTAACGTAATTATAGCAGATAGCACTGCGTTTTCGTGTATTTTCACTAAGAACCGTAATATACCGCGTCACCGCTAGGCGGCGACTCGTAACCCGCAACCGAACTAGCGTTTGAGAGGCATTTATACATACAATAAATTGTATGTATAACGACAATTTATTGTAACAATTTATATTTAGAAAATTACAGGGTATAGAAGCTCATAGAAGCTTGGGAATTAAAAGCTTCTATAAGATTCTACGCAAATTTAAGAAAAAACTATGACAGATACACAATATTCAAAGTATGTGTAAATGATAGAAATAAAAAAAATGTACGAATATCTAATTATAATATTAACCATTGTCAACTAGTTTTTAAGATATGTAACAAAATTAAATGTAAAGCCTTCTGGTCGGAGTCCCTATATAAAGCGCGGAATTGCCTAACATTGGAGGCATTTACTATATTCAGTCTTCCCAAAGGAAAGACCGACCAGAAGCCTAAAGTTGGTCTGTAAGACATCTAGTAATAAATGAATTTTAATTTTAACTATAATTCTGAACTATCTTAATTTCAATATACCAATACGCATACCCTAGACGGCAATAAGTCTACGCGAAGTCGTTGCCAACAAAATCACCCTCGGCATAGCAATGTGACTGTAAAGAGGCGTTGAAAAAAGGAAAACACACGCTCCGAACGGGACTACATTCGCTAGGAGCAGTTGTGAAAACTCTAAAAGGCTGAGCTGTACACCCGAAGCGGTATTGGATTAAAAATGCAGTGCGCACGAATACATGTTAATATTCGTGCAGATATATATCGGAAAGATATACTTTTTGTTTCTGCTTGTAAATGATATCGACGATACATATAAATCATAAGAGTAAAAAAGGTTGCATTGCACGGTACTAAAATAAAATTTAAGTACTTCAAAGTTGTTAAACATTACGTTTTATAAATATTATATTTATATTGCTTGAAACACCAATAAAGTTATAATTTAATTCGACACATTTTCATTTATTTGTATAAAAAAAATATCCTCGACATCCACCTACCTCTATCCTGGCGTTTCGATCGACCTCTATCTTAAAAAAATCCACCTCGAAATCAACTTTGAAATTGACCTCGATTGTTTTCAGCAGGGATGCGCACGTCCGCACAACCGCAATAAAACCGTACGTGCGTTTTGAACTCTTAATTTTAAGGAATATTTTATATTATTGTAAGCATCTGTAGGATTAAAACTTCTGTATAAAATAAGTTTCTAAAATGCAGCCAAAAAATAATAATTGTAAAATACGAAGGCCAAGCAACTCGACCGGGTCAATCATCTGGCCAACGGTCGGTGCTCGGAGAAAAAGGCTAAAAAAGGGTCGGTGCGGTTTTCCCTGAGTGCACCGGATACCTGCAAGGGAAAACTCTCACAGGAAGGGCAGTATCGGCTACCCCTTCCACCTCTGTACCAAACTGTCGAGCCGAATAGAAGCAGAACGGACAGTCAGACTTTGTACAGCCTCCGTACGCTGACCTTCTGCTCGTCCTTTTCCTGCTCCACTAGCCATTTAGCTGATAGTTACTTTGCGCATGTTCTCGGTTTAACATCATTTTATTGTTCGTTTTCAACAATTGTAAATTCAGTCTAATATTGTTTCGAAAATTGCATGTAGTACAATTTAGTTAAACATTAAAATATTGTTATTGTTATTGTTAAAAATAGGAAGTGAATTTTGTGATTTTACTTTTCGCAATACTTTGTCCGGAACAATCATAATATTGATTATGACATAATTGAATTCAAATTCAAAATCAATTTATGATTATTATTTAATCTTTCAAAGTTTGATTGTTAAATAATATTTTTTATTCACTTATTAATCCTTTTTTAAAAGGTATTTCATTAAATTGAATTTTAGTAGCGTTAATATCTTTCATGGTGTCAATAAATTAGTTATTGATAAAGTTAAAAAATTTGAGGGTTGTTGAGCGGAACAAGGAGGGGGGAACCAGCTAGTATTGTTATATAACAAGTATATTCTTGATTTCTGATTTGGTCACTTAATTATCAAATGCTCTACAAGTATATTCCTTTTCGAAAAAAGAAGACTAAAATACACTTAACTAATTAATCGATTTAACGCAGCAGCAAGAAAAAGTTGTAATCCTCGATCTCGGCATGACATTTATCAGCGATTGCAGTAAACAATAATTAGAAGCACAAAGCGGGACATTAGTCTGCAAGTCCAATTAAAGCGGCCGTCAGGAGCTTTAAAATATGCCCGATGGCTTTTCGCACCTTCCCGCGGCGACCCACATTCCTCCGAAAGCGCTCGTTTTTTCTCTCGTCGCGGTCGGCCGGCCGGCCCCAAAAATGAAATACACCCGGGCCGTAATGGTCGCGCCGCAGCTCTCCTTTAGGCACGCTCTCGCCTTTTATTTATACGTTTCCCTCTCGCGCGATTTCTCGCTTAAAGCTCGTCGGGACTCGGATGAGGAATTGCCGGTGCTCATCAAGCGGCCGGCCCCGCGAATGAAGATCGCGCATGCGCGACGACGTTATAATCTAGTCGGGGGTTTATTTTATGGCGTGTAATCCCCCGTGTCGAGGTGCGAACGGGCCGTAACTCTTTTGTTGGCACCGCGGGGTGTCGCGGCACCCAAAGCAACCGCTAACTAATTCCCCACCGTGAATGCCCTCGCTCGCGCGCTTCTTCTTCTCTCCTCCTGCTCTCTCTCTCTCTCTCTCTCTCTCTGCTTCTCTCTCGCCCAGAGTCGCTGCTTCTTTTTCTGCACATCGAGTTCCTTCGTTTGTTTGCTCCGCTGTCGCTTTTGCCTTTTTTTTCGGCTTCGCCGCAGTGCGAGAATCGTCGGTTTACAAAGTTTACGTGAGCGCGGGCTCCGGTCATTTTAAAATTCTGCACGCAACCGCTTCGTTTCGGTCGGTAGGTATGCCCGGCTAATTATTATAAATCAATTTTATCATATTGAACTTTAACTTAATGACGTTTGCAATTAAAATTTCATTTCCTTTTTATACCTCTTTTAAATACACTCTAGATTGAATTTTAATTCAAGCGCGATTATTAGCTGTTTAAATTTTGTACCAAAAATAAAAAAAAAAAAAAATGGTTAATAAAAATTCCGAATCCGTAGCAAAAACCGGCAGGCGGACGAGCCTCGTAGCAGGTTCAATTCCCCGAACAAAGGCCTCTTAATCGCGGAGGCTGCGCGTCTGCATTTTAATCCGGCAGGCGAATCAGTTGCTCTCGCGTGTGCTTGCGTCAAGCCTCGCGCGGAGGAGAGGCGGCCTCGGCGGCCGGCTCTTTTTTTGCCCCGGGAGTTGACGCGCGCGCGAAAATGATCCGTCTCCGGTGCAGTGCGCGCGGCGCGTATGAGCTTGCGCGCGCGCAAACCCGCTTCCGGAGCCGAGGCGTGGGCGCCCCTTTACAAGTTTCTGCGTACAAACAAAATATCTACCAGCCCGCCCACGCCGGCGACGTCGACTTCTTAAGGACTGCATTCACTTCAATACTTTGCGGCGACGCAGCTCTCCTACTTGCGGCTAAGTGCCCAATTTGCGATGGAGACTCGGCTATTTTTCGAATTCTATTAATTTATGTTATTATTATTGCGTCTCGTTTAATAGTTTAAGTATCAGCTATATGCTTGTTTCGACATGTCTAATTGAAATTTTTTTTTCTATACTGATTTTAATAAATTAAACCTTTGAAAGAGATTAAGCATTTGCACAATTTTTCAGGTGGCAATATAAACCCAGTCATAAAAGAGTCGAGCAAAAAGCGTCCGTATAATGCACACAAAGTATTACACGCAAAACAAGCATCCCATATGTTGTCTGAAAACAGCAAGGGTTCATTTTTCAAAAAAGCGCTCGACGTCTTCATTTGGTGTCACATTTATCATTAATTACAACCAGTCCCCGTAAACATCGAAAATCCGCGGGGTCGAGAGAGAGAAAGAGAGAGAGAGAGAGCAGCCCCCGTGAAACCCTTAACAAACCGTAAGCCATAAACAGCGACAAAAACAATGGCTTCCCCTGCAGCAGCTCTCTGTGTACAATATTTCACGAGTTTTTTTCCAGGGCCGCCACGAGCCGCATACGAGGCGATCGCATAATGCGAGGAGATACAGCTAGTCTCTGCGCGGACGTGCATGCGGATCGCGAAAGGAAAGGCAAAAGTCACCCTTCGACAACGCGGGTACCGTAACTAATCGATGAGCACGCAGCCGGTCTCTCTCTCTCTCTCTCTCTCTCTCGATCTCTCTCGCCAAGCGTTACAGTCGCTCGCTTTCGGAGGGAGAAGGATCAAGCGTTCTCGGAGCCTCGCCGAATTTACGCTCGTTCGACCAATGGATCGTCGGAGCCAGTCGTCGTTCGACAAATGTCTTTGTCGCTGTGCTTGCTTCGCTGATTTGCGGCTGAACGAAATATTTTCTTTGGTGGTAAAACTTTATATCTGTAGGATTTTGTATTATGAAAAAAAATACTTTAGGGAAAGTAGCAAAAAGTTTAGGAAAAATTATATTAAAGTTTTTAGTAAAATTTACTTAAAGTAAATCGTCCGAAAACTTAATGTAATTCTCGTAAATCGTCCTATATTTTCAGTAAAATTTCTTTTAAATTGTGGCAATTTTATTGGCAGTCTATGATTGCTTTACTGAACAGCGTAGTAATTTTTCTAAAAATATTTTTCTCCATCATACAGAATAGAGCTCTAAATTACAAGAGGTGGATTTTACTTATACCATAAACGGAAAAATAATTCAACAGCCGGGATATAACAGAATGTTGACCAGAGTCTCGTTACCGAATCACAAAGTTATAAATACAAAGCAGCGGAAAAAAGTTAGCCTATCTCCTCTGAAACTACATACCTGTCCTCGCGTATGATTACCCCAAGCGAAAGTCCGCTTATCGGGAAAACTTTTTCATCGCCGTACTTACGGGCGAACTAGCCTCCCGACAGCTGCCGGACAGCGCTCGTCTAGCCGAGCCATTGTCGCGTGCGGCGTTGTTTTGAACCGTCGATTACCCTCCGCTCCGAATCTGACTCACCCTCGGTAGGATTTCGCGCTACCCGCGAGTCGATGCGGGAGGGAGCGGGCGAGCTCTCCCGGCATGCGCACACTGTGCGCCGCGGCTAAACTGTTTACAGGTCACGTGACTCGCAGCGGCGGCGAGGGGCTCTTTTGGAATAATGAAGAGAGAGAGAGAGAGAGAGAGAGAGGCTTCGTCAAGTGCGGTGGACCGTAAGAGGTTACGGTTTCCCATGACGACTTTAATTTCGCCCATTGTTCGATTACAGGGCTCCGAGCCAGTCTGCAGGAAAGTAAGCACGAAAGCGAGCGCCCAGCCGGAGAGTTCGTTATCGTCTGAGTAAGAGATGCCTTTATCGCTCCTGATTGCCCTTTGCAAGTCATCGTCGCAGCCTCGGCCCCGACAGCCCGAAGAACGGCATTGTAAGGGCGGCCCGATCGGGGGTTTTGTGTGACTAATCAAAGGGTTGAGCAGCGCGAGTTTCTTTTATACGTATTTGGGAATATTTCGAGCAAGAAGCAGCACAAAACACCCAAAACAAATTGAATCGAGTTGATAAATTGAATTTCAGCTCGATGATTGAAAAAAAGCAATAATCGGCCACGCGACTCCTCGCGTATAAACAAGCAATCAAAGCGTGCAGAACGTCTCAAGGGCAATACGCCTCTCGGAGCAGCGCGCGAGTCACCGCGATCTCGGGGCAAAAAGGCAGATCCTCCTTAAGATTTCAAGCAAAATCAAAGGGGGCCTTTCCCCGAAGCTCCCCGCGGCCGCTTTTCGCGCGCTAATTGCCGGCGGCGGCGGCCGTAATCCGAGCGGGGGGAAAAGCGGGCGGTCAGCTCGCGAGGAGCATCAGCAGCTGCCGCCGCCGCCGCCGCCGTGCCTCATGCAAAGAGTCATCATCGCCGCGCGGCGTTGTTTCATTCATTCATTCATTCATTCATTCGCTCGTTGATTCGGGCCGTCGAGGATCGTCATTGGGCGCGGGCGCGCGCGCCGCTGCCTCCACGATCTCGGACAATTAGCCGCGGCGTGTTCATTCAGGAATCATGGCCCGAGAATGCCTTCCGAGTCATCGCTTTACGTATATTTATGTTTCCGACGGGGACGGCCACGCTTCTTCCACTTTCATTCATTGTCGCGAGCGCGGCTGTATATAATTGACGGCGGCGGCGGCGGCGGCGCGTGCAGCGCGCGACAGATTTTTTCGGCCCAGCCGAGCGTACTTCTTGGAATATGCGAGGAGGCGCAAGGCACGGCGAGCCTATATACCGCCGGAGAACGCGACACTTGACGGCATTTAAGGTCCTTCTTGTATTTTTATGAGCTATTTTTATTTTCATCGCGCGGCCGCTTGTAAAGTGGTCGGATAAGTGGCCTGTGGGCCATGTTTAACGGGTTAATGAAATTCTTGATAAGTCGAAGATTTGCTCGGAAATTTTCGAGGCTGAAATTCACTTTATCGAAATGCTTGTGACGTGAATGGGGTTAAAATTTAGATTCGAGTATTTTAATTCGCTTTAAGGATTTTTCTAAAAACCTTTTTGAGGAATTTTAACTAAAAAGAGGATGGAAACGGACAAGAGGCGTCAAAACGTCTCAATAATAGGATAATTGTGAGCGAAGCTCAATCACTAACGCATGAAACATGTTTGTTCGCCAATAATGCTTTGTGTTTTTAAGAAGTTTAAACTTGTAATTTTTTCAAAATTTATCATGTTGCTGATTATTAACTCTTAGAGTCACAGCTTTTTTTGGAGATCGATAGCATAAATTTGACCTTATATTTTTTATCTGAGTGTACTTTTAAGCAATTTAAGATTTAAAAAAAATTTTTTTTTTAATTTGTAACTAATTAGTATGAATGTAAATAACTCACATTCGATATATCACTTCTTTATAATATAAAGATATAAAGTAAAGATTATTTAATAAATCTGTATAGTTTGGAAATTAAATCTAGTTTACATTTAATTTTATTGATATTTGAAGTTGTCCTCTGTACAGGACACTATGACTTTAAGGGTTACTAAAAATTACAAGTCATTAATTTCTATCTTTAAATAAACATCCTCATCGGTATTCAGTACGCACACAATTTATCAAACGACATTTCTCAGGAGAGAACCCGTTTATCAAAACCTCTAAATTGGCCAAGTAAACTTATGAATTAATAATGTCAGATATCATTTGGATAATACAGATGCTTCGCCTGCAATTATTTTATTGCTTCGTGTAGGTACTTTTGTTTGCTGCTTATGACTTGTGGTGCACGATGGTTTAAGTTCAAACATCGCGAGCGTCATTTGAATTGTTTAAGTAGAAAAAAACTGTATCCAACTGATTACCATCACATTATGTCATAATGCGCCCACGGAGACCGCACACGGCGAGCCGGGCTGCTTAAATTGCATGAATTACAATCTTAATTAAGTAATAAACCTCGGTGCCTAATTGCACCCTATAATAATAGGATACACATGTCTAAAAGATATTTTTTCTCAGAAAGCTAATGAATATATATCTGGCGCATTTCGAATCTTTTACCTTCGTTGATATTGTAAATGAGCAAAATTTTTTTAAACAAAAATTGAAAAAATCTTACATTTTTAAATAATTCAAGTAATTTTTTTAATAAAAACAAATAGTTTTAATTACTCGATAATAATATAAATATTGCGTAGTCGAAGAACAAAAAATATTGTATTTAATTAATATGACGCGGTGAAGTTTGTTAAATTGGCAGCAATTTAAACCATTAATAACAAAGTAAAATTGAATATTTAGCTTAATTCTTAAATTTTGGACGTCCGGAGAAAAAAGTAAAGAACAAGATGCGGCACGTGCAGTCCATTCGGAATAATTAAACGAAGTAATAATAATAATGATGATGCATGACAATTCTGATTATCAAGGCGACAAACGAGCTGGTGGCCCGCTTTTTTTATTGGGAGTCCAGAGCGGAAGCAGAATCGTTGCTTCTGCGGCCCGGCCTTCCTCGTACTTCTTTTTCTTTGTCGGATATTTAATGACTTTTTCGGTGCTCCTTCATATGTAGAATTTACTCCTCTCGAGAGAGATGAAAGCTGCCGGGCTTTTATTTCGTATTCCGGTTCGGATCGCTTGGAACCAATTTACCCAATATATCGCACTTGATTTCTTGCGCAACAATATTTTTCTCGGTCATTTCCCAAGTTTTGCCAATTTATTTCACTCTGTACTCGGAAGCAATTTGCCCCGCTGCGCATTTAGTTCACACCGAACACTCTCCGTCAAACTCGAGCCCCAAAGGGCAAACTAAAGCTCGATTAGCCGTCTCGAGTGCTCGAAAATGCAGCGCGCGCGCAACGCGTTCTGAATACACACAAAACAGAGATAAAAGAGCGAACGTGATTCGAGCGAAGCCAAGTGCGCGTCTGCGAGAGAGAGAAGGCCTCTTGCGCCCCTCGGCCGATACGACACATACGTGCATTACTCTCTCGCTTAGTGCTAAAACAAACAGGACAATTCGCGCCGAACAAAAAGCTCCTCGAGCCCGAATTGTATGTGTACCCAAAGAAATCTCCTTATCGCTTGAGCTCCGCGCAAACTCCGGCCCCGAGTGCTCGCAGCTGCGCGACAATTCCACGGTTATTACGGTGGAACACGCATATAACATCGATCGATCGGCCCGGCATTTATATTCGCCGAGTATAATCACCGGCCGCTCGTGTGCGCCACTTGTTGAAGCATTCGGGCCTCAGAAATTCGTAATAACTCTTTTGCGAAACGTTTTAGTACTTGCGAGCTGCGCGCGCGGACGAGTGGCAGCAAATGGCCACGGGGTCCTTCGCTTTCAGCCATGCGTGCGCGAACGATTTAAAAATCGCTTTCCGCAGGATAAAGGTGCAATACGTCGCCGAGAGGGCTGCCTAATCTTCTCAAGTAAAGTCTCTTTATGCGTTAAAAAAATTAATAAATTTTGTCGACGTTCTCGCGATCGTAAATTTTTCTCGACATATGCCTTCTACAATAAGTACACTTGCGCCAAGTATTGAAAAAAACTTGTAAACTGTATTAGATATTCGGTCGACTGTAAAATAAAGGAATCACCGCGTTAGAAAAAGCCGAGAGCACTAGGCGCGTTTTTTAGCGGGGGATCTCTAAATATAAATGAGGACATGAGCCAAGAGTCGACAGAGGTTTCCAGAATTGAGACAAATGGAGAAAAAATTTGGGTAAAAGAGAGAGAGAGGAGAGAGAGAGCTGTTCGGCGGGGCTGCAGTTCGGGTGGGTGGCACGCGCCCGCTGCCGTAACTTTAATATACGAACGCTTAATAGGCTCGCTGTAACACGAGACACGCCGGAAGGGACATCAAGCGAGTGTCACTCACTCATTTAGGGACTCTCCGTAGTTATGGGTCTGGTGGTGTGTGCGCGCGCGTTAAATATTGTGTTGATCCTTTTTTCCATTCGTTATCGTGCATCATCTAATTACGTCAGAACTTCTTTTACGCTCTCCTCGTTTTCGCCTTCGCCTCCCGAGCCGGAGGGGCTTTTAATTCCATTTTTCAGCTGCTTTTACGTTTTCTACAATGAGTCGAGTTGGGCATTTAAACCTACTCGCTTGTAGGGAACGTCAGCTCCCCGGCGAGTTATCATTAATTATTATTAAATTAATTTAAAATGTACTTCTTTGTATTAAAAGAAAAGAAGACAAAAGACATGTGCGACACGAAACGAACAATTTTGAAAATTTTCATTCCTCGCAAACACGTAATTGTTAAACATAACGTTAAAATGTAATCTTAAATATATAATATTATAAAATAATATGCCTCACAATCAGAAAGAATTAGTACCAAATTGTAACTTAGATGGTTGTTATTAAAAAGTTTTATTTTATTTATTACGATCGACATGCATTTTTTAGATCTATTATAAGTAGCAGCACCCAATACGATCTGGGAGTCTAATATGACCCATCTCTAGAATGTCAATTTGCACTTTGCACTGCTAAATCTAAACTATAAGTTACTAGGTCAGAATGTTTCAGCTCCGTTCGAAATATTTACATTAATTTCAACCTCTGCTTGCGATTTGAAATTGAACTCTCGCCCTCTATTCAAAGATATAAAAAATACGACCTATTCTATTAAAACACAAATAAAATTACCATTCAATCACGTAAAGTTCATATATTTAAAATCTCTTAATACATCCTTCTAGTTTCTATAATGAGTATATGTATTAATTAAAAAATTGTAAGCATCATTTCAAATATTAAAGTGGTTACTAAATATAAGATTATATATTACATTTTTTTAAAGTATTAATTTTGATTAGTAAATAAATATAATCGTCAAGTAATTAGTTATTAAATTCATGTTTTCATTAGTTTCAAACGAGTAGACCAAAAGTAAACTATGCATAGGTAGGTTATACAAACGTCCTTTATTTTGATGATACTTTCGATAATTACTAATACAAAATTAATTAACTAATTGCAGTTTACTAAAATTGACAAAAAGTCCCAACACCCACGTTATTGTAGAATATTTAAATAGATTCGTTGTCGTAATCAATTACGCAGTTCAGCTTATAAGCTTGCCTACGTAAGCATGTCTTTACACTGAGAGAAAAGTTTAGGAAAAATTACAATACTGCCTAGTAAAGCCGTCACAGACTGTCAAAACCCAAAAAATTACCATACTTTGTAGGAAAATTTACCCAAACAATATAGTAAAATTTCTTACATACATAGGAAAATTTACCAAACAGTATAATAAGATTTCTTATAAAGTATAGTAAATTTTTGGGTTTTGACAGTCTGTGGCGGCTTTACTAGACAGTATGGTAATTTTTACAAGATTATTTGTAATTTTTACTATACTTTTTCTCTCAGTGTAATAGTTAAAGAGTTTTATTTAAAAGTAGTACTGGTTCGGTTATAATTTTCTAAAAAAATTAAAATATTACAATAGTTTGAAGATTAGTAGAATTATATTGGGTAATGTTATACATTATATATAATGCAATATAACTCACATCCTTTAATCATTTTTTTTAATTTTCTACAGAATCTTTCACTTTACAATAGTATCGAAATTTTATATCTAATTTAAATAAAAGATTTGACGTTTTTCAGTAAAAATAATACAATTATATGAAATTGAAACTAAATTAATTTACATCCTAAAGTTCAGAACGCAGATTCCCGCAAAGACTAATACTCAATCACCGAATCCAGATTAGTCACTTATTAAAGCATCGCAAGATTCAACTTCCGCTCCACTCTTATTCATCGAAACTGTTAGCGGCGAGTCCGCGAAACCGGCCGTTTCCTCTATTAGCAGCCTCGCGCTTTCTTGGCCGATCCTTCCGCTCGTCGAAAACTGATTGAATCACTCATCGAGCTTGCGGATCCGTGAATCACGAATAAGATCTCGACGGCGCGACGTCGCGGCCTCTCGGAATATAGCCTGCGGAGCGCTTCATTATCCCCGGGGCACAATGCAATCGCGTGACGACTCGACGACGAGCGTGACCTCCTTTAGTTCGATAACGACGAGCGCCGAGTCGGAGCTGTCGATTTTCCGCCGGGACATGCTTAAACGATCATTTCCACCGTCCGCGTAAGCTTTTGCGTGCCCGTAATGCTTTCGGACGCTGCGCGTTCAATGCGAAATTCACGCGAAACATCGTATACTTTTCGCCAGTTGCTCCTGCAATGCCATTTAGAGCCATGTTTCAAAGGCCTCGCGCGGTTTACGTCTGCCAGTTTAAGGAGACACTTTGCGCGCGCACTAAATTTGCTAACTAGTCAAAGCTTGCAAAATATTGTTTAACAAATCAGTTTTGAAGCTTTTAAATTGGTCATTGAAATATTCTTTTTTCGCGAAATAAACGGCGATTGATGAAATTTCAAATTGAGCAATCACTGAACTTTCTCCTATTTTAAAAGAAAATTAAATTTGATAACCACCGAAAAGTTTTCAAAATTGATTAGAAATTGCATAAAGTTTGTGCAATAAGCAAAACTTAATAGTGGCAAGTCTAAGTACAGGGTACGAAATCCGAAATGAAAAGGCTTGGTTAGCAAATTAGAAACCGAGCAACAGAAGACCCTTATAAAGGCCATTAATGTGCTCGCCCTGGTCATACAAGTACCGCGAGAGAGAGAGAGGGAGAAAGATTGGTACGCGCGTGAATACACAGAGGGAGAGCGGAAACCCTGCTTTAGCTAAACAGTGCCACACACATGGCTACAGGCAATTAAAGCTCGGCGTTTTGTCATTGTGTTTTTAAGGCTTCGCGCCGAATCAATGCTCTCTTTGCATTATGCCAACATAATACAACTCTGCTGAAATTGGCCGAATCGCATGGAAATCTGAGATCACAGGAGGCACTCTTTATTGATTTTACAGTGTTTTTAATTATTTGTTTAAAAAATATAAGTTTTTTTTTTATTTACATAAAGCTTGCAAAAAGTGTTTGCTACTGGATAAATTGTATTTTATTTCTGTTATCAACATAGATTTTGAAACAATTTCGCTGAAAGGAATTCCGCATCCCATAATAAGATCCAATATTAAGGGACTTAGAACTTGGTAGAGCATAAAAATGACCACAAAAAAGTAATAAATCAATTTTAATCAAGAGAAAACGCCTGGAAAATGCCTCTATTAGATAATAGCGTCAATAACCGCGAGCGTAAACACGGTTATTTTTTTTTAAGGCCAATAAAAGGAACTGGAGGCGGCTTTTGTATAGTGTCTTTTTTTTTTTTATTGAAACTGATGGCGCGGATGCAGATCGCGTCCAAGAGGCGCCTGGAAAATGCCCGTATGTCGCGTTTCAATTGAAGAACCGTCACACCGGATGCTATTCGGATGGAGCCGCGCTGAGTCAAGTAGCCAACTGCGGAAATAGGCCGACGAACGGCGTTGATTGCTTCAATTAGTAGGTGCTGCGCCTTCGTGGAATTATTCCGCCGCTCTCTCGCGACCGCCGCGTTTTCGTCGCCCCGTTATTATAAACTTCCGATTATCGTATATAGGGTCACTTTTTCAGTCGGTTACTTTGCTCCTCGTTAAAACTGATTGACTGGTTATTTTAACAAATTTTAACCGCGTAATTAATCGTCGACTGAAGATAAAAATTTGCATTCTCGCAAGTATTGCTTCAGAGCAAATTTTCGTGTAATTGAAATCAATGGGGAAATGTTCCAAACAGCACGCGAGATACGGTATAAAGGCGTGTAAATTGCGCAATAACAAAATGCAGTACTCATGAACGTCCGTAGCGCCGATAAATCATTCGCCGCGGCGAAAAACGTTGCAGCTGAGCGAATTAATCAGAGCCAGCGGCGCATAAATTCGCTCGGCGAAAAAGAAAAAAAAGAACGAAATAAAATAATCCACAGCTCCGGGGCGCGCGCGAATCCTGGAAAAAAAGACCCCGCGGTCGTCGCTCGTCGCTCGGCCGTCCGAGTTGTACGCTCCAACGTCGCAAAATCAGGCGGAATCTTAAGCCTTTCCAGGCCATCCGTTCGCATATCGACTCGCGCTCGATAGCCCGGCCGCCTCGGTCTCGCCTCGCTCGCGATAAAGCTCTACATAAGAGAGCGGGGCAGAGAAATGATTCTCCAAGAAACAATTACGCGGCCGTCTGACGAGGGCTAATTGAAGCCATTCAAGATCACGGCGAGAGAGAGAGAGAGAGAGAGCGCCGTATAACGCGAGAAGAAAAAAAAGATTAGCCGCGTCGCGCGCGCGGCATGCGAAATATAGTATCGGCTGTGCGCAGTGCGATGTATATCCTTTTGCTTTTGTTTGCGCGCGGTGCTCTCTCTCTCTCGCTCCCTTCTGCGCGTGCGCACTCAATGTGTTCTAATAAAGTGGAATCTACGCAAGTAGGCCGAAGGCTTGCCGCGGGGATACGTTTCCGGCCACCATCATTCTGCTCGCCGACTCTCTTTTCATTCGTTTCGTCTTACGCTTCTTACCGGCTGCTCCCACTCGGCTTCTTTCACGACTGTACTTTTTTTTTTCTTCTCTGCAACCTGGCAGCAGCAATATTTGTAACGTGTATCATTAGTTTTATTAGAAATTTTACATAAAACTCTTGCATGTTTCAGCGCGTTCGCGATAAAACTCATTTCCGAGCTAAAATCTCTCCGGCTTGTAAACTCATTTTCGGAATTCCTCCTCCCCTCGGGATCGAGTCGACGTTTTCTCTTTAAATTCGCCGGCTCGTCCGGTTAATTCGCGCAGTGTCCTCTTTCTCTGCGGAGGCAGCGGCGCGCGCGTCCCTTCCAGCTTGCGAAACGCACGCCGCCGCGCTGAAACGAGAGAAAGAGCGAGAGCCTCTTGCGCCTCGCGCTCATTCATTCGCTCGTACTTCGTGCTCTCGTCGGGCTTTGGCGCGTTCATTCATTCGTTTAACACTTTTGTGCGCCGCGGAGATACGGGCCTTCCGTCGCGAGACGCGTCCTGGGAACACGATTCCGCTTAACTGTTTTGTACAGCCTGATTAGTGCTAATGCGCGACGGTTTTCGCCTCGGGTCGGCCTAAGCAGCGCGCTCAACGTCTTTTGCGTTTGAGGGCTTTGCTTTGTTAACCGAGATGGGTTCTTAATGAATACAATTAATAAATTACCTTGAAGGTGCTTTTTTAGTTTTGTATTGTAAGCGAATTAAGCGTTAAACGTTGTCGGAACTATCCATCAATGTTATTTGCTGACATTTAAAAAGCTTTCAAAAGCTTGTAGTTGTAATTTATTTAATTTTATTAATCTTTACCAAAGAGCAGCGTAAGTGTCATTTTTGTGCCACTAAACAGTCTGCAGGACAGTTGCATTAAGGAACTATACATCAGAGGCGTCACTCTAGAAAACGTAAAGTCACGTTAAATTCATTTGTTTGTGAAACAAAACAGCTCAAGTCGAAAAAAAAATCGAGGGTCCAAGAAAAGGCAAAAGCACGAGAAGGCAGTTCTTACCGGACAAGTGATAAGCGTGATGCTCTTGCGCGTCAGAGTCGAAAATTATCCCGAGCTCGTGGCCGGTTAAGCAGACTCGGCCGAGTCATCTGCTCCGACGAATCTGCTTACATAGGTGCCTATACCGAGCGTACTTGCGTCACTTGCGCGTGGCTCTATACGCTCGTTTCGACCACCGAGGTACTTGACTCTATCCTTGAATTTTGCCTAGTGCCGCGAAATTGACTCTAATCGAAACGCCACGTCGCAATGTTTTTCATCTCCGCCTGGCTTTTCGCCATTTTCAACGGCTCTTGCGGGATTTGTTGCAATGCTTTGCACTTCTGACGTTTATTCGTTTTTTTCTAAAAAACACATGTCGCAATTTTTTTTAAGCGAATAATTAAGTACTATCCAAAATGTAAATATTAACTTTATCAGTTTTTATTGCGTTTCCGAATATCGTCGAACAATAATCGATCGCGTATAACTCGTGAATGAAAAATGACGCGCGACAATAGCATCCGACACGAGGAGCAAATTTGACCAGCCATCGCTCCCGGCGGTAACAACCGTGCAGCGGCAGCAAAATCGAATCGTCCGCTTCCACGGAGCTCGTGCGCGCCTCGATTAAAGGTCTCAGCGGCGACGTACCACCATTACATAAACCTCCAGAGTCCCCGAGTTCTGGCGCGAAAACATCACGTCCCCGACCTCCCCCCCGGCTCGGGGGGGAGGGGGGGGAGAGAGAGAGAGAGCTCTTTTTTTTCCGCAGCGCGCCGTAGTCGGAAGAAGCCCCGCTCTGAATCGAAACTAGTTACCGCCCCTGTCGGGGTCGAGCGATGCGTTTTTCCCTCCGTTCACCCCACGAGCCGCCGCCGAAATCTATTGACGGCGCGCGCATTACCCCCGGCCGAACCCAATAAAGAGGCGCTCGCTCGCCCCGAGTGTGTGCGTGCGGCTTCGAGGCTGGCTGCGGTCTGTGCTTTGTGTAAATAGCTGCTAAGGTTCAAGATGGCGATGTCAAAATAATCCTGGTCGAGCGAGTCGGAGGCCAGCGCTCTGATTCGACGATTCGACTTGTTGTATATTTTTAAATATGCGGTCATTCTTATTAGAAACTCTCAACGCGTAAGTTAGGAATTTGAGAGTTCGTAATATATGGTTAGCATTTTACAACGTCTGCCACTTTTTGCAAATGAAACGTACAAATTATTTAATATCCTAGATAATACTGCATTCACAAAGAATGTTCGCAAGACGAATAGCAATTATCGTACCACCTACAGTGTAAAGATCAAGTGCCAGTTTAATACATAATGCAAATTGACCGTTGCTCCTGGATGTACAACGTATAACTTCCGAGGTATTTATGTACTACGTACAGATACGTGCAAGTACGGCAAAAAAGGAACGACAAAAACAAATAAAGTATAAACTTCAAGAAGTCTATAAAGTTTAACAAGGTGACTAAACAAAGAAGCTTCTTAATCTTGCGTACATACTTATTAACGAGAATTGCAGTGTAAATTGGTATTTTATAAATAATTATCAAACAGACGACCGAAGTTGTAATACTTGCCCTCACTCGCTCACCTTCGAAAACCGTTCGCCGCGACAACCGAAGTCGCGACAACCGAAGTCGCGACGAAAAAAACCGCATCGGTTCGTCCTCGCCAGACGTAAAAGATTTGTGGCACTGCAGCACATAACGGTTTCGAAGCCCAAGATAAAGCGAAAGATCGGACTGAGAGCGAGAAGGCAGAAAGTAAATAGGCACGGTGTGCATACCAGCGAGCACTTGCCACTTGGCGCAATTGGCCACGTAAGTGTTTACCGTCCCCTCGGGCTACGTGACGCTATGCCGCGCGCATCTCTCTCTCTCTCTCTCTCTTTCTCTCTCGGCCGGCTTCTCTCTTCGCGCTCTATGCGTCGCCTCCAATAAAGGGGGGGGGGGGAGCGACCTCTGGCCCTTCGCCGAATCCAAGAACCGCCGCCGCGAATCATCAATTCAGGCAATTAGACCCCCCAAGACCGGCGCACTGCTCGACTCTATCGCCCGAGTTAAGGGGATCGGTGCACACTTTGTTAGCGCGTATACCTTCCGCGCTCCCGAGGCGAGCCTCCCGAGGCTTCGGACCTACTTTTTGACCCGGGAGAAAAAACTCTTGCTCAACTGATGGCTCGATGTGTCGATGATCAAGTGGAAATGGCGGACGGTTTATTTTTACGAAAAATGAGAGAATGTCGATATCGGGTGCATTTTTTCAAGCGATTTTTTAAGCTTACATAAAACACGTCATTTTAAAATGTATAAACTTTACTACGTACACGTTACAAGTTTCTTCACGGTTCAACGTCGAACAGAATTTAATTGCAGAATACGGGACACACCAGTATAAATAGAAGTTGGAATCAAAGTTATTATTTTATTCAAGTGTCACGTTTAACCGTTACATATTCATCTTTATACACCGATTCACGTCACAATTTACCAATTAAAACTAGCAGCGTATTCATAAAGTCCTCCTTTGCGGCTAAAATTATCCATCGACTACAAACATTTCATTCACCTCAGCAGCTTTCAACGCATCCTAAATCCCGGTATCCCATCGCCGACGCGTCCGCCGCTCCGCGAAAAGCCTGCGGACCGCGAAAATATTTCACGTCACTCGCGATATGCCTATTTACCTGGCGAAAGCGTACAACAAAGTCCGCGCAATACGAGTAGCGTGCAGCTCTTTTCCCGGCTATATTTATACTCGGCTCGCCGGGAGCCCGAGCAGAAGTCGCCTGCGTATGTTTGCTCGCGGTCTGCAATTTACGCCTAAGCACACAGCGGGCAGGCAGGCAGGCAGGCAGGCAGGCGCGCGTGCGGATCGATGCCCGGCGCGATCTCGAGTAAGTAAGTACACCTTAATAAGAGGCCGTGACGTCGCGAGGGACGACGCATGCCGAGCACGTACGACTGCGCGGGTCACAATCCCATCTCTGACGATCCGAACCGGTCGCCCGGCTATCCTCCCCGAGTCTCTATATATCCTAAGGCAAAGGCAGCTGCCTCGTTCGCTTATATTGTTTTCCTTTTTTACGTTTGCTCGCGGCATTCCGCGGATGTCTTTTCCGCCGACTGGTTTGCTGGAAAAGCCGGGAGCAACGAGCGGCGATTAACGCGAGTTTTCAGAAATTATTCAAAACTCGGTGCTCCCTCTCTCTCTCTCGAGCGGAAGAAAGTTTTGAAATTCTCTTCTAGCGGAGAAGCAAAGCTATGTAGCAAACTACATAGCAATTTCGTACTTTACAAACCACTTTTGCGTCAATGTCCCCGCGCAACGAGAAAGAACGAGGGGCAAGAAAGAAAGGAGTATCACGCGCGAATAGCCAACTCCCCGCTCATCCATCTCTCTCTCTCTCTCTCTCTCTCTCGGGCCGACGATAAACAAACGATTTGAGCTCCTTATCAGGCCGCTGGTCGCTCGTCGCGCATTCATTGCGGCCGCACACGCATTAGTTTCGGGCCTTAAGAGGCCGCTCGCGCGACGACGCCGCCGCCGCTGCTCTCGGCCCAGCGGGAGCGAGCGAGGAGCGTACGTGCAAGCTGCAGGCGGGGCCATTATCTTATTTACGCCTCATTGTCTCAATGCGTATATCATGCCGATACCTCGGCCGCTGCTGCTGCTGCTGCTGCTCCGTCGTCGCGTCGCGCCTCTGCTGCTGCGCTGAGCGCTGTGGGGGAGGCGACAGGGGAGATTCGCGCGGGGACCGCTGATCGCTTGTTTTTCGTGGTCATTGAGGATTGTACGGGGGCGATTGGGGGTATTAATTGTCATTTTTCGTATGTAAAGATGGGCGGTGAATGAAAGTTATTTATGCGATATGCAGTTTCTCTTTTTTCTGTAATCGTGTTACAAAGCTACTTGGGGTGCATATTGAGGCTTACACATTCAATTGCCTTCAGGGTCTGTAGGGCTTATCTAAAATTAGATTATCCTTGATGGGGAAATGATAATTTGACAGTGAAACGTAATATCGATTTGGGAGAACTTCGAAAATTTAATTTGATTCTTTTTAGAAAATTCGTATAATTTCACTTTACAGCTTTACTTTGTCCATTTAAAATAATAATATTATTTAAGTATTTCTTTAAAGTCGCCCTTAAAATTTTTTAGTTAATAGACAAGTTACGCTGGTACTTAAAGCAAAGTAGAAAGGTGTAGTTCAAATATCACACCAAGCATTATTAGTTTCAGCTGGACAGTAAAAGGAAATCGATAAATTACACACAAGCTGTTTATTATCCTATGTACTAAGTCTATAGAAGCTTGGTGTAAAGCAAAGTTCAATCTTTAAACATTGTATTTCTTTGCATCCATACTTTGCAACTTTACATTTGCAATCTGTTTAATTTTGAAATAAAATTACTTTCGTGAAAAATACTTTTAAACAAACAAAAAAAAAACTGTATGTTTCTTAGTTTTTTTTTAACTTATGAATCAGTTTTTATTGAAATATAGTATCTGAAATATAGTAAAGAGAAGCTGCTTGCCGCTCTCTTATTTCACAGGTGCAACATATTAAATCTGGGCACGTTCAAATGTAATCGCCTTCGGGTCACACCTTTACTACGTCCTGTAATTAGACTCGCATCGAGGCACTCGGCTTTACCCTCAGAGTCCGTATATAATTCATCATGTTTTCTTGATCGATCGATCAACGGCATAAATACTCTGCATTGTACAATTTTAATTCCGGGCTTAGTACAGCAACAAAGTTTCGTTAGTTTTACGTAACGTATACCAAAATCTATTTTAAAGTTTATGTCAAATATTTAAGCGAAAGTATATAAAGACCTTTAAACACTTATTCCGTGAACTTTAAGTTAGAGAACTTACATTCTTTTTATATTTGAAACTTTTATCAATCTACTATATTAGGATAATTATTTTATACGCAACCAATTATTATATCATAAAAAAATTAAGATTCTCACAGTCGAATGAATAAAAAAAAATCATTTTATCGATACTCGTAAGAAGTAAATCTGCGCTTTGCGCGTAGCTGTAAAGGTCCCGTTTAATGATCGAAAGCAGGCAAACCGCATAGCGTGTCTATAAATACAGAGAATTGACGGGGAGCGTAATAATACTTTTTATAGTATTTATTTGTTAAGTAGCGGGTGCTTTGTGGCACACAGCCCGAACGCCGTGCCGTACATAGATCAACGGACTGCCTTGCCGCGCCGATATATTCCTGAAGTCTGCGGCATTGATGTTCTTCGAACGCCGACGGGAGCTATGAAATATGCACGGACCGACGCATCGATCGTCTTTTTATTTCATTATTTCGTCATTTTATCGATACTCGACTCGTGCTCGCCTATTCTTTTGTGCGCCAACTATTTTGGTGAAGCCTAAGTCATTATTCATACGTGATTTGAGAGCCATTATTGACCTTGTGGAAAGATTGCACACTTTTCGAGAGTGAAATTATCGCTTAATGTGTAATTTTGACCTATTTTTAATTTCAATTTTAAAAATGTTTTGAGATATACATTCAGTTCATATGAGTAATTTGAGCTTCAGGTAAATAAGTATAAATTTTTCTCTTTATACTTACACGTGTATGTTACATCAAAGTCAAATAAATGTTCTATCCGCTGAAAAAACCATTTGAAGGAATTAAATAAAATAGAGTTAAATACGTGAATTAACTTTCAAGCCAACTCATCCAGGATTTTATTTATATCCAGGTATATTATTACTTCGCCGAACCTTCAACCGTTAAAATATTCTTTTTACTTACAAAAGTATAACTGGTCTGTTTACCCTCTTCGGTATCTACGGATCATAAAAATTGGCTTCTAGGCAATTTGCGGCGACGGAGAAACGCACCGAGCATCAAAGAAATGGTCGCCTTCGGAGGAAAGGTCAAGGAAATATAGTTTATGGCTGCAATAAAGCAATTCCGAAGGACTCTGTCCATTGTCTTAATCCTCTCGGCAAACGGAACTTTATATGTCATGTTTTGACAGTTGGCGGCTTTGCCTGTTAATTTTATGATCAAAGGTCTAAACATTAGGATATTAATTTTTTTTTTTTCACCGATCTAAATTTTTAGCCGCTATAAAGAGTCATTTTAAATTTATTATACTGTCCATTTTAAATTAAAATAATGATTCAGATATTTTAAGTGAGCATTGCGAAAGTGCGCAGTGTATTTAAAAATAGTATTAAGATTAAATGTAGGAAAACCGCAGAAAATATTTAAATATCGTTTGGCTTTTACAGGATAAAAACTTTAGATTATATTTGTGCAACCGTTTCTTAAAAGTTTATAATTTATAATTTCCATCTCTTACTTTTCACTGATAAATGTTTTAGTATTTTATAATTTTAGAAAGAAAACTGTAATCGTTTTTGATTTTCAAATTATTTGCGTTTTAATTTTTTTTCTTTAGAAAAAATTAGAAGAGAGCTCATCTTGCTCGGATTGTTTAAATATTAAAATTTTTAAAAATATAATAATAAGAATGAATTGCTTTAAGATTACTTTGAAAGAATTTTAAAGTGAAAAGTACTTTTTGAAACAGAATGAAATTCGTTAGATTTGTTTGTCGTACCAGTAATAAAGGAATGATATGGGGTGCAGGATAATTTCAACTCATTGAGAATGCAGATATTTATAGAAAAAATGTTGGACATTTATTTATCATATGTTCTATACAACATGTCTCATCTCTCCTCCACGCAATCGCATTCAGCGCACATGTACGCATATTTACAGCTAGGAATCAGGACGATTCCTCGACTCGGACATCTCATAATATTTCTTAACATTAGAGCAATAATAATAATCTTTGAAGTTCGTATATACAATTTACGCGAATAAATATGATACGTATAACAATTCACCGGGCAATACCGCAACCCAGCCGTCGCTCAATAAAGCTGATAACAATAAGTGTCATTTCGTTTCGACTATCTACAAAATATTCAAGCTCGCCGCGGCTCGGCAATCTATGTACAGGAGAATATACTACAGGCTGTCTGGCGCGAGCGTCGTCGAGATCGCGCGTCGGCAGCCGCTATTTACAGATTCTCAGACGAGAGCGGGGAAGCGCCGTCCGACGGCGGCGGCGGCGGCTCAGCTCTGCCTGCCCGTGAGGACGGTGATGGGCTTGAGGAGGAGCTGGGGCTGGTGGTGGCCGACGCTCGCGACCGGCGAGTGCGGGCTCATGGGCTCGGGGCTGCTGCCCGGCGAGGCCGTCGTCGAGGTGGGCTGGCTGACGAAGCTGCCCGCGGCGTGGCTGTACCTGGACTGCTGCTGCTGCTGCTGCTGCTGCTGGTGCTGCTGCTGCTGCTGCTGCTGGGCGAAGACGGCGGCCTGGTGCTGCTGGTGGGCGGCGAGGTTGCGCAGCGTGGCGTAAAAGTCGTAGGGCGACCCCGTCGGCGGCATCGCCGGCACGGCGGCGATGGCCGAGGAGTAGGCCGAGGTGGGGGCCTGCAGCAGGCGCTCCATCGAGAAGCCGCCGTGGGCAGGCGGCGCCGAGGAGGCCGGGAGCGGCTGGGGCTTGCAGGGCAGGCTGGCGCCGGGCAGCAGGCTGGCGGGGTAGCCGCCGGGGGTGGTGGCGGCGGCGGCGGCTGCGGCAGCGGCGTAGGGCGCGTAGGAGGTGGCGGCGGAGCGCGGCAGGTAGGGCAGGCTGTAGAGCGAGGCGGGCCAGCAGCCGGGCGGCGCGTACGGCGGGTAGAGGCCGCCGAGGACGGCGCTGCGCTTGAAGGCCGCGAGCCTGGAGCGCGAGGCGGCGGTCGTGCGCCGGCGGAGCTTGCCCGTCGTGCCGCCGATGAAGACGTCCTCGGAGCTGGCGTCGAGCATCCAGTAGTTGCCCTTGCCCGGGTCGTCGTAGTGACGAGGCACCTTCACGAAGCACTTGTTCAGCGAGAGGTTGTGGCGGATCGAGTTCTGCCAGCCCTGCTTGTTGTTCTCGTAGTAGGGGAAGTTGCGCATTATGTACTCGTAGATGCCGTTGAGGGTGAGCCGCTTCTCGGGGCTCTGTCGGATGGCCATCATGATGAGGGCGTTGTAGCTGTATGGCGGCTTCTCGGCCTTCTTCTTCTCGGGCTCCTGGCTGCCGGACCGCTGGGCCGCCTCGGGCTCCTCGGGGGCAGAGGTGCGCGAGCAGTCGAGGGGCGGCGGGGTCTCGGAGCCGTCGCCCGTGACGTCGAGATCGCTCGAGTCCTCGCTGTCGGGCGGCGGCGACTGGCTGGGCGCGGGCGTTCCGGCGCAGGCCTCGGGCACGATGTCCCGGATGCTGAAGTTGCTCTTGAGGCTGGTGCGCTGAGGCGGAGGAGAGGCGGTCACCGTCACCTGCTCGCGAGAGCCCTCCATGTTCACCATTCTTCTCTTTAGATACACTGTGCTGAGGAACTTTCCACCGAGTGCCAGCGAGTCGTTTCTGAGCGGCTAGGCTCTCTCGGCACTTTCACAATGTTCACTGAGTCTGCGCCACTCTCCGATGGAGGTTCACCGAAGTTGCTCGTCTGTGAGACTGCACGCTTCTGTCCGCTCCAGGCCCCCACCTTGCCTTTTATAGCGGCCCCCGGGGGCCCGCCTCCGGAGTCGTGCGCTCGGCCTCCGTCGCCGCCGCAGCCAACGGGGAGAGCCGGTGGCGGGAGCCGAGTAGCCGTCGGCGAATAGGGGCCCGAGCGCGGCGGCGGATCCCGGCTGGGCGGGGCCGAGGCTGAGCGGCGGTGCAGTGGGGGACGGGGCGACGGAGAGGGGGAACAAACAAATCCCGGCTCGGCGGCAGCACTCGAGAGGCGCCCATTCGCCGAGCCGTGCCAATAAACGGGCCGCGGCAGCATTTGCGTGCGCATTTACGGCTCCGTAGGCTCGTCGTTAGCGTGAACTTGTCAGCCCGGTGTCGGAATAATGGGAAATC
Organism: Ormyrus rosae; assembly: GCA_035047165.1. Classification (NCBI taxonomy): domain Eukaryota; kingdom Metazoa; phylum Arthropoda; class Insecta; order Hymenoptera; family Ormyridae; genus Ormyrus; species Ormyrus rosae. The sequence continues at coordinate 117,941 of JAWWML010000032.1, read as the reverse complement.
AAATTTCGGAAATGACCGGGGTATTGTTTTAGCGACACGAGCACCGGGCTCGTTGTGCAACAGACCTGCTAGGGATTAAACTTTCGAAATATTTGGAAATTTTTATAGTTTTATTACGGTGACTGATCTTTGGAGACTATAATCATAAGCCTGTTAATGACACGTTTATTTACCTTTATATATGAGGTAGACAGGTACAAATTTAATATATTTACACTTGGCTGAATTAAAAATTATTGTTATTTATTTCAGATTTATTTTGATTCTTGGATACCTTAAATTGTATTGAATTAGAATAAATTTATTTATTTATGTAGCTGCAATCCGTATTTTCAACCGCTTCTGCACAAATGCACATTAAGAAGATTTTACGTACAAGTTATCTGATGTTTAACTGCAAAGTCGTATTAAACCATTGTAGATCCTTGACCGTCCATAAATCATTCCAATAAGCTTTCCTTTGTTCTAAAAATTTCTTATGCTATATTATAATATTTAATAGACAGCTGCATTTTATCTTTGTTTTAGATTAACCGAGACGCGCAGTAAAAGAATTTAAGCAATAAATTTGACTTTTAAATAATGAATTAACTTTTAATTTTTATTTTATATTTTTCTGGGAAAGTATAAGCAGGTACAGAAAATACTTTAGGTTTCAGGAGATTGGGTATAGCCCATTCTATAAGCACATAAAAGGTTAATGTAATCTGTAAGTAAAAAGTGTACTTTCTTGCTAATGTTTCAGGTATATTAAGGCAGCTCAACACCTGCCCGTTTCAAAATTCTTAATAAATACAATATTTAAATGTAACGAATCAAAGCTAGTGGTTCGGAATCCACTATAAACTGTAGGTCCCCGTTATTGCATGCAAGTGCAACAATGCAGAGCCGTATAAGACTCGAAAAGAGGACTTGGGTAGGCTGTAAATATAATAAAAAAAAAAATGTAACCTATCATCATATAACTATAAATTACAATTTTCAATCTTATAAATTAAGTATTTATATTATTCGCTCTCATGTTATATATATATATATATATGTTTTTATTTTTTCAAAATATAAACAAAAATTGTTTCATTTCTTGATAATTTATAAATTTTATTAAAAAATCTATATAATATACTACATAAGATAAGTATTAGGGACCACACCAAAGAGAAAAATTTAAATATAAACTAATGTAAATTAATAAATCAAATTTCTTTAACATAATTATATAAAAGAGACAATAGTTTATTAAATACGCAGTAAAGTATTTATAATACGCTGTCTGGATAAATACATAGAAAATATAGCAAAGTGCCGTCTTCCCCACACTGTCGTTTTGCGCCGACTTACGTTACATGTACATTGTAAAAGAAGATTTGAGAATATCCACGCATAATAAATATACTCATAATTAATTGTGAAAAGTAGAACATGTGCAATTTTTTAATAGCTAAACATTAATTAATGCTTGTTAATAATAAACATTTATTAAATACTTTAAATTCAATAAAAAGTTACTTTTTTAAATAAAAAATTAGAGAATGATTGTAATAAATAAAATAAAAAGTATATTATACGTATTTAAGTGTATCAAGATAACCGACTTTTCGCGAGATTAAAAATAATAAGACTTTGTAATTATGGATTACTAAAAATAGATTATTTCTTTGCAAGCGATAGATTCGAAAAGCGATTGTTAAAAGTCAGTAAAGCCTTATCTCCAAAACGAATCTCTTGTCCAGCTTTCAACAGAAGCCCGGGTACTAAAGTGAGACCTCAAGAGGAGGACTCCCGTAAAGTAACCACACAAGAAGCTTTAAGCAGAAGCAATAATTTCCGTCAAAAAAGGCGGCAAGCTGCCTTTGAAATTTTCCCTCGATCTTAAGATCTCGCCGGATAATGGCGGCAGGTTGACAAAAGCCAAAGCAGCGCTCGATCAGGGAGGTCCGAGGCGAGACGAAGAGGGAGAAAAATTTGTATGCCCAACAAAGCGTCGAAAAAAATACAATCATCGATTCAAGGAAATTTTCATCGCTCGCCTTTTGTTTTAAAACATTTTTTAGCCTTGGCTTTCAGATTAATGAAAAAACGCAGATCTCGGAAAAGGTCCCTCGAAGAGTAGCAGGCGAGACAATGAGACATGAGGGTCGGGACGTCTCTCTTATTCTCCTTCGCTCGGAAAATCGGTTCGTGCCGCAAAGGAAAGAAGTAAAGTTGTCTTTGGACCGGTCGAATGACATCTTTATACGCGCTAGGCGGACCCCCCAACGCGAAGACGTCGTCACCCCGGGACGACCTGCAGATTTTCTGATGTATCCTTTTCTCGGCCGAGGGCCGCACCGAGCGATGGCATTTCGGATTTTTTCGCTCGCAGCTGCGAGGCTACACGAACGTCCTGGCTCGCTCTCGTTAATCGCGTTTAAAAAATCAAGATCCTAATGCCGAACTAAGACTTTAATCACTTTAACCGGCGCGTCTTTATTTAACTTTCCCAAAGCCCTGCTTCTATTATGCTGTCGAAAAGAGATTATTGATAAATAAGCAAACTGTTCAAAGCCGTCAACTTTATAATATAAGCAGTTGTGTTTTTTAATACAGCTTCCAAAATTAATTTAAATTAATAATTAACTTTTTCTAGGTGTTCCTTTAAAATAAATAATAAATTACTACTTCTGTACAAGAAAGACAAAAACACAGCGGGGAATGAAAAAGACGAAACTGTCGTCGAAAAGCAGATGAAGGCATAACCCGAGGACAGGCCATTTAAGTAAATCAGCAAGTAGCCTTTTAAAACCCGGCAATCATCGACTTTGACGATCCGAACAATGGGGCCTCGAGCGCAAAAAAGGGCAGCGTCCTCCCTTTCCGGGAAAGCGCGCGGAAAAACAGGAGGCAGAGTGCGGCGGACCTCCGGCGTCGACGGCTCTTCGTGCTCGCCGCGCTATCCGAAAATGAGACGTCTCTGAAAAATAGATCTCACGGGTGTTCCCGGCGTTCTCTCTCGCATCTCTTTTGTCGGCGTGTCGAATCGCGGCTCCGGGCCGCTCATTACGTCATTATCGGCGCATTCGCCACGCGGACGGATGTGTGCCGTTCGGGGCGGATTTTCCCGGCCTCGTGAAAGGAGACCCGACGCGAGGAGCTCGCATCCGAGGAAAAGCGCGCCCTCCGGACGCGGCCACTTGGAGCTTGCCATTCGACTCCAGGTAGGGCAGCCATTGGTCCAACAAACTGGCCCTATTTGTTCAACAGAACCAGTCTACTTGTCGTTAAGCCGACTAGCCGACTGCTTTTTGGGGTGCGCGCCCCCTTTTCCCGCCACATGTCCCGGCCGGATCGGAGCTTATTGTTTTCGATACATTTCAATGCTGTCGGAAATTGGGGAAATCAATTTTTCAATGGGCCGACGCAGTTGTATTTTTGTTTTCCAAGCTGTTGATGCGATATTGAAAATAAACTGGTCCTAGGAAAATAAAAAGACTTTCGCTAACATTTTAAATAAACTGACTTTTTTAAAAATAATTTTCTAAAAAATACAAAATTATTTCAAAATTTACGAAATGCAATTAATTTTCCATTATTAAGATTTTCAAAAAACTTGTTATAATGCAAAGATGAAACTCGATATTTTTAAACAAAAATATACTATATGAAAATTCTAAAACGATAAATAGTCAGGTCAAAAATCCAATAGTTTCCCTTACAAATTTTCGATTGTACTTTTATCCCCTCATTGAAAGAGCAAGGGGCGTGCCCTCATCGCGGTAACTATGATTTGACTAAAACCGAAGTGAATGATTAGCCTATAGAAAACCGAAAGAAACCGACGTGAGAATCCCTTGTGAATGCAGCAAAAGATTTTGACATTTATATATCCGATGAAGTTGTCGTGTCGGTTTTTTTTTCTCAAATATATCGTTTGAAACTTTACTTCTTTCGAGGGAAATTCGGTAGTTTGTTTGAAAAAAATTTTGAAAAATTATAAACAAAATTCCTTTTTTCGATTGCATTCAAATATTTGCGATAAACAAAAAACACATTATGTAAACTCGCAGCGACAAGCATCAACAGTCGCGCACTCGATCTTACAAACATTTATTTAAGAACTCGGGAGCGCCAACATTTCCGTTGACAAACAATATTTTGGGCAACAACATGTCCGGCGCGGGCGCACAATGCGGTCAGGCTGCACGTCAAAGCGTCTCAGTCGAAAAGTCAAAGGGGATCAGTTCATTGACTGCTTCCGGCGAACGTGAAAATCCGAGAGCAGTCGAAAAGAGCGGCGCAAAAGTCGGTGAATGAAAAAAAGGAGAGCGGAGCCATTCGGGAGAAGTCAAACGGCGCATGAAACTATGGGCGCGAATAAAAGTCGGCCGCTGCGTTGCACTTTTGCCGCTTGCCGGGCCTCGCTCACGCCTGACTGCAGTCGAATGTGGGCCATTTTCGCCTTTTCGACGCTGCCCGCCGGAAAGAGTTAATCTCGCTGTATACCCCGAAGGAAAGGGCTGCGAATGCGCGACGACGCGCCGCGGAGGTTATTGTAAAAAGTCAAGCTTCCCAGAAGGTGATGTGGAGTGTTAAGGCGCTTTGCTCGAACTTTAACAGTTAATCGGACTGACCTGTCTGCGTAAGCGGCTAATCTGCGGAACTCTCCTGTTATGTATCTGCAAGCAACCTGAATTGTCGCCGCTGCACTTTGTGGTTCTGACGCGTCAATGAAGGGTACATTCAAGTAAAACTCTGCGCATGCGGCTTTCAGTTCTTAAGGGAAGTAACGTTTTTTTAGATTTGTATTAAATTACTTTCTAAAGAGATGGTTTTATGTCACTTGAAAATCATGCAACGCGGTCATTTATTATTACATATTTTACAAAGCTGCCAGTAAAAAGTAAGGCTTGTCATAGGAAATTTAAAAAGGCAAGTATTAAAAAATCATAAACACGAGGAACAAAAGCGTGCTTTCAGAGTAAATAAAAAGTCTAAGAGAAGCCAAGGCAGCCGAAACAAAGGTCTAAAAAAAAGTGCAAAAGCCCGCGATAAAATCGGTAGCACGGGTCAACAGCGTCAGCTTTAAAAGGTCGGCGAAAATATTTGTCAAGGCTCAGCGTCTCGGGGCAACAAACTGTGCACCGTTAGCCAGCGGATCGGATCCACTGGCACCGCGCGGCGACAATGACGGAAATCTGAATTACCTCGCCGGCGGATAATCCTGGCTCCTTGCTTTTTTCCCGGCCGGAGGAAAATAATCTGGATTTGTACTTAAGCTGCTCTACCTCGTCTCTCGGCGTGCGACACACAGCGCGCTCCGCCGGAGAGAACGAAAATAAGACGCGCTCGATGCCACGGGGTGGTCTGTTGTGCGGGGGCGTTCGCCGCTAAACACTGGGCGGCGCAACGAGCTCCGGAGGAATTAGCCGCTTGCCATTATGCGAGCCGTCCTAAACGAGGTGAGCTGCAAATGAGCCGCTCGCCTTCCTTCTCCCTTCCGCCTCGCTTCCTTCTCGGCCGACCAGAGAGAGAGAGAGAGAGCTTTGACTCTAAGCTGGTTACGCGTCACGCGGAGTCAGCCGAAGGCGAGAGCGGCTCCTGCAAATAGGATCAGGGCCCGATAATGTTGTTGCACTGGATTCTGGGCCAAGCCTTTTCGTCGTTTGCTTTACTTGAGGATTAACTCGGAATGAACGTATTTGGTAGTTTTTTAGATCAAGCTCGAGAGTAAAAAAATGACGTTATTCCCCGTCGAAAAGTATATTGCAACTTCAGCAATCTGTAATGTATTCAAAACAAATGATCCCACCGGCTTATTCTCCAATTGATACAATTAAGAGCGAAGTGTTGTAAAACTTTGTCGAATAAATAAATTGAGTGGAGAGAGGCCGGAAAGTTTTTGAGCAGTGCGTTCTTGAACTGTTATTTTTAGTTGTCTGTGGGCCAAACTAGACACTTAGCCCCGATGAAGCTCATTGATAGACAAAGGCTGCTCTCAATGCGAGCCTTGTTAAGGTCATGAAGTAGTTGAGCCTTACGCCATTTATACCCTTTGGAGCGAAGAAAAGGCAATATTTGCACGCACAAAAGATGGATCATAGAATGTCGTCCGACTAACTGATTCAATTCATTCAATGTCCGGCAACTTCTGATGCTTCCAATGTACGACCTCTCCGAATTCCCTTCCCATCCTACCGTTCTTTCAAATCTAACATTGTCATCGCCTTTCTCGCCGCTAACAAGAAACTTCTCTTAGATTCACTTATCTGCCACCATTCAATCACTCTTTCTATTATTCAATTATTCTTTAAATAATAGATTACTTTTTAGATAATCCGATATGAATGTACTTTCGAATAAAACGTCTTTTTAACGGGGCGGTTAGACAAACGGGTTAACACAAATGTATAGTTGCATTTTTTCTTAATTAAAAAATAACGGATAACTTTATACTCATTGTGCTATACTTATAAACAGTGTATTTATGACTGTTTTTACAAGTGAGGTATTCCCATAACGAACATAAAACGTGCATCATAAAAATGGAAAAAACTCGTAAAAATCGAAACTTTTCTTGATTGCCCATAATAAAATACGAGTTTAAAAAACTACCCTCCTATTATATACCTGACATTATTTCACAACATTCGTTCAAAAAAAATTATTATTTTATTATTTCAAAGAATTTTGAAGAATTCAATACGTTACAATCCACATATCATAAAAAAAAAGTTATAATAATAACTTTTGTATCTTTCAGGCAGATTAATTTAATTCTCAATACTAATTTATATTAAAATTCAAATGCATTTAAAAAAATTCCACCTCCGATAAATTAAAGCACTTGTACAAACCAACATCACAAGAGCGCACATCACGTAATTGCGGTACGCACATCCTCGAGACGGTCTCCATTGTGTCCGCGGCAGCCGAACCGTCCCCACGCGTTGTCCACCGTCGAGTCTCGCTTCGAGGCGTTAATTGGTAGCCCTATAAATTTTTTCCTCTCGTAAAGAAAACTCCTGTGCACACGGCGCGTCTGGGCTCTCCAAGGTCGTTTGCGGGCTGCGGACCATTTTTCGAGTTAGATTTCCTGGCCACACTCCGGCCGCAGAGTCTTCGATTACGGAAAACGGCCGTTTTACAACCTTACCTGGCTCGTACGCGCGCACGATCCTCGGTGAAATCCGTGCAGCGTCTTCTCCTCGCTTTTCGAGGTTTATTCCGCTGCCTCCCGCGCGCACAATGGAGCTCCCGCGGCTGTTTTATATCATTCATCCTTTTCCCGGGGTTCGCGCCGCGCGAGCGTGCAGGTGCTGGTTTTTATTTTCGGCGCGATTTAACGAGCGCGCGCGAGTCGGGTTTTTGTTGGTGCGTTTAACGAGAGTGATCTTGAACGAGGGCCCATAAGGTGCGCGCGTCAATACGAAAAACGAGGGTGGAATAGAATTGGAGATCAAAATACGTAATCTGCCTTGCACGATCGAATCGACACTCGCGCTCAAATAAAATGCGAGATAAAACGTTCTGGATATTTTTTAATTTATATATACTCACTTCGTGCCATATACTTTTAAATTTTACTATCATCAGTTCATTTAAATAATTACGAAGTATTTTCAATCCAAAGATGAATGGCAGTTTTTGCAGGCACAGTCGACACCCAATCTGCCAAATAAATCAGGAAATTGAGCATGAGTCACGATTGAAGAGATATATATTTTCGGCGAAAGGTAAAATCTCCGCGGCTAATGATAAAAACTAAAGCCGCTCTCTCTCTCTCTTGTATCCGTTACGAATGTAGCTGCCGCGCGAAGGATCAGACGCGTCTTGGATTTCAACCGGTCGCCTCCTCGGAGGCGTCGATAATTGGCGTCCGGTTACGCCGATAAACGTATAGTGTAACACCGTCCGTGCCCCGGCAGTTTATAGGTGCCTTACATCGGCACATTTGCTCCGCGCATAAATATTTATAGCGCATCATTAATTCCTTTTCGAGATTAATACTGCTTACGCTCTACATTGACGTTTTTATCTCGTATTCCACCTCCCTGGATCGTATTTTCTCGGCTTCGATGTCTAGTTGGCAAAGTTCGAGGGAATATGACGTTCGGTGCGTGCGGCTTTCCGCTCATGCTTGAAGAAACGTGAACTTTGATGATTTTATTTTCAAATTATCACTATATAACTTTTAACATTATTTGTTTTTTTATTGTATAAAAATAAACTTCTGTAACTATAAAACATTATAAAACATTAATATTTCAATAAAAGTTAAGAACTATTGTTTCTAAAAAAACAATAGAATCAAAGTTTAAAATCAGAATAAAATAAAAGAAAATATAAAAATTTAGTTTGCTTTATAATAAAGGCATTATAAATCAGTAATAACACAAATCTAAAAAATCTTTTCATCATACAAGTAATTTAAAAATGTCAACAATAATTTTGAGCTTACTTAAAATGTAAACTTCAATAAATTATAAATTATGTAATAAAAGTGCAGCTGTTTATAATGTTTGAATTTTACTTTTATCTGAAGCGTACGAGAGTACAATGATTTATAAAAAATTTGTTTAAAAGGCTCTTATATTCGCAAACAAGTGTGTAAAAATGCAAAACGTTGAGTAACCGAGTTTATGTAAATTTTGCGACACGTGCACAGCTTCAATAAATAAAATGTCTTTATTTAATTAGATTATTCTAAATTTACTTATATCGACTTCACTTGATACTGTTATAAAAATGCGTAATCATGTAACATTATCATCCGGCGGAGATTAAACGTTCGTTTTGTACAAATATTTAGTAATTTATAACGAACTTGGAATTCGAGGGCTGATGTCATTGTTGAACGAACATAAGAATCACGTCCGTAACGTAAATACTTGATTATAATGTTTTTGCCGTCGTCGCAAATATTTAAAAATATTGAAAGAATCAAACTTACCAAATTCATTTGCAAAGATTAGGCATGCGCGGTAAATTAATTTCTTACACGTGGAAATAATTTATACAGAGGAGCAGATAACATATTTTTAGAGTCTGCAGGACAAGAATTAAATATTTAGGAGAGTTGCTATCGTTCGTATTTCTTAACCGATGTAAATTCTTATACAATTACAAAATTTTTTCTGACGCAAATCCCTGCAATTAATAAATAATATTTTCTTTCTTGAAAAATGTCATTATTGAAAAGACTGCGCGTTCTTTTCAATGTCAATTAAACACTTACCAATGAAAATATAATATAATTATTTTTTTCAATTTGAAGTGGACCAACTACTGTGCTACATCCAATTGCAAACGTAGAAACTTGCCGCGGACTAGTTAAATAAAAGGTAGGTATAGTGTACATCTAGATGGGCAATTTAAACTTGATCGATTTTTCTATTGAAGGGACAATTTCAGTTAAAATACTTGGATGTATTTTGGAGGAAAGACGATACCCTTGATCATCTGAATGATACTCTTGAGTCTGGACTATCTTGTAACGCGATATAACTACACTTGCACGTGAATGATAATGCAGGTAAGTTGAGAATTCAACTGTATTTATCTTTAACTGATGAACACAAAGAATATTTTTATCATAATTATTTGTCCTTCAACAAACGTTTACATTAAGTTGATAAGTAAAGACTTTACTTATAACGAGTCTTACCGTTTAAGGTATCCCAGCACACCTGGGAGCCCACAAGAAGCGGCATCGGACACAGCACGATAGCCGCAATCCGTTTCTGACTTACGTAGAAGGCACTTTACTTTACGAGCTCTCTCTCTCGAAATCTCAGCCGAGAGTGATGGATCTGCCCTCGATGAAGAGCCTCCGAGAATAAAGAAACGGGTGCCGCGTTCCTTCGGGGCGTGAATGCGCTCCGGGGCCCAATGAAGCGGGCCGCACAATAGCCTCGCAAATCGCCGCGGCCATTGATCGGGCCGGCTGCACAAGCAAGGAAGGAGGACGTCCGAGAGTTCCAAAACAGCCGCCAGAAAGTCAGAAGAAAAACGAATGGAGATGTACACGCCGCGGTCCACAAAGCTCGGCTCGTCGTGTCGTCGGTTTCGTTTTGCGGCCGGACCAACAGGAAGTTGTCCCCGAGAGAGCGCGCCTTTGTACGAGTGGCCAGATACACACATAGTAGGAGTGACGCCGTATACAAACTTGTCGGCATTGACACCGCGGTCACGTGACTTGCGGAAACACGCAGGGAAAAAGGCCCGCATTGTCCCCGGGGCCGCGGGGCTCACAATGCGCCGCGTCGAGGATCGACGGCGGAGAGCGTCGTCTCCCGCGGCTCTTATGCACGCGCTCCGCCGGATAAATCACCGCCTCGGCCTGGTGACGTTTTAATGCGCCACTTCTCGGCCGAGGAATCGCGCGCTAGGAGACCGGAGGAGATACAAATTCGATTCTTATTATGAGGGCGGGGCGGCTTATAAACTGCGTG
>JAWWML010000032.1:0-107411 GCA_035047165.1 Ormyrus rosae | reverse complement strand
TACAAGTATATTAAATTTGCTGCATAAATCAAGTTTGGCTCCCGAGTCATAAAAAATATAGCAATTTTAACCTAAACTTTTTTCTCCGTGTAGGGCTGCGAGTGACTAGTGAAATTGTAAGCCGAAGGCAAAGGGGTGCCGTCGACTCGGAATAAAAGAGAAATTACAGAAAACAATAAAAGCCATGTGTTCTCAGGTTGCGCAGTCAGGGCTGTGGAAAAAGGCGGAGAAAAAAACTAGAGAGGAGTCGAGTTTGAGGAGCTGACGACGTTCTTCTCTCGATACGCATAAGTTCTGCTATGCGGGGGCGCTACTTTCCCAAAGGTGCAACTCGCGATATTCCGGCCGGCCGACGCAATTGATTTATTGTAGGGCACTAAAGCAGTAGGTGAATCCTGGAAGAAAGGCTCGCCTCGGTAACCTACATCGTGAAGTGAGATTTTGTTGTGGCAAGCCTAGCTGGGTGGCTCGGACATTCCTCCGGCAGAAGCAGCGGCAGAAGCAGCAGCAGCGACGGCTAGTTGGTGAGGGGAGGGGAAAAACTGGGAAAGATTTCTCCTTTCCTTCGTTTTTGGCAGTGGCCGAGAGAGGAGAGATTTATGTATCCCACCTACGCGCCGTAAATCAGCGGTCGCGCTACCGTGCGCTACTCTCTCGCAAGGGTCGTAAAAGCTGCGTGAATCTAGAAAATGGGCCCCGGCCGCGAATAATGCGAGCTGCCCCGAGGAGTCAGGGCCACGCTCGCTTAAAAGCGGGTTACTCGGTCGTCATTGTCTGCCGCCGCTGCGACTCTCTCGCTGCGAATGTATTACGGTAGCCCGACAAGATTAGTCACGAGCCCGGGCCCCGGACGAAAAGTCTTTCTCGCGCGGCATGGAGGCCCATCAGCGGCAGCCCGAGCCATCAGGACACTGCGGCGATCTGGCCCGATTTCTTCTCTCGGCGACCCCCCCGGCCCGGCTACCGTCCAAAGTCCGCTCATTTTCACTTTTCCGCCACCGCCTCTCCACTCTCGACTCTCGACTCCTTTGCTTATCTAGAAGCGCAGTTCAAACGAATATTGTTTCATTACTGCCTGGCCCCTTTTCGAATGTCAATAGTTCATTTCCTTTTCTTTTCTGTAATTATTTAATATACTATTAAAATTGACTAAAAGAATTTTCAAAAAACGAACAACGAAAGTTTATGATTTCACCTGAATTTAAATGTTCACGCTCTCTTTTTAGCTCAGAATTATTATACATACTTTTAAATTTTCTTAAATTAACTAACAAATTTAGAAGAGTGAAACTTGTAATTTGATTATACAGTTGCGAGAAACGAGTTCGACTCCAGCCACCGAAAAACTAGGTAAACTATCTGCAATATCTCCAAAAATTTCACACTCACAGACGAATTCGAACTTTTACCCTTGAACAGCCTGGCTTTCGAATTAGCTAAACGCCGGCGTAAACAATTGAGTTTACAAACATCGATGCCTTTAGACAATTGAGCCAAGTACTTTTTTAAACTTATATTATTTAGCATTATTCATATATTGTGTTAAAGTTAATTTTACAGTCTTTCTAAATTTAAATCCCAGCTAGAGCAGGTAAATTTTCTAAATTCCCGACTGAATTGGTGAGGGTACCATAATATTTTATGACGTTCCAGCCTAACGAACAACCTTTCACCACCAAAATGTTTGGTATTTCCATGACTTTTTATTGCTTGGGCTGGAAACGTCGCTCACAACCCAAAACACTCTTATTTATCAAGTTTAAAAATATTAGTTTTTCACCGCACCTTATACATTATACGATGGAAAATTTTAAATTTTCTCACATAAAACCTGCATTAATAAATCGAAAATGCACTCAGCACAATGCAGCATTAGACCCGTAAAAGGCCTCGAAAAAAAAAAAAAAAACTAGAATTGAAACGACGAAGAAAGGGGAAAGAAATTCGTATTGGGCGCTCGGCGTCGATGGTGGCAGCTGAATCGCATCCTTGCGCAGCGCGATTGTACGTAATAGGTGCGGGTAATCCCGCGATTTGTCAGGTGCGACACCTTTTTTCATTGAAACGCGAGGCGAATCCGTCAACGTCTCGAGATGAAAAACGCTTTTTCCGAGAGAGAGGGCGGCGATTGATAAATTCGAGTCGCCACCGCTGTACGACAAGTCGCTTCTTCCTTGAGATATGTCCATTTTGAAAGGGCGTTTAGGAGTTTGGTAAATAATCCGTCGATGTCCTAGGGCTACTTTATACGTGCCTTTGTCGAACGAATCTTTTCGTCGGTGGGCAAGTAAAAAAGTGGGAGAATAACTCGATCTGTCATTGAACGGTTCTCGTTCAAGTTGGAATTAAAGAGACGCGCGTGAGAACAGTTGCGTTATTTCTGCTGCATTATTCTTTAATGCAGAGGAGGATTGCTTGACCTTTAAAATAGTAATAAAGTAATTTAATAAATCATATTTTCCAGTTTTACAAAAATGAAATAAAATATTGAGATTATTTAATTAATTGATCGGTTTCGGTCGAAAAAACAAACTTAAATAGGTCTCATTTGCATTTCGGTACACATTAACATTTCACTTGATATAAATGACAAACAATGACGGGAATCTACTTCACCTCTTTAAACGGTTTACGACCTATCTAAAAAATATGAATTCTGCTAGTTTTCCACGGAAAGGGAACTCCAAAACCGTTCCGAACTAAAAAAAAATATCCGTTGTAAACTATGTAAAAAAACACATCCGCAAGCACGCCACTCACGAAGCAGTAAAAAAAACCGCGGAACCGAAACCGGGCCTCTCTTGCAAAAAACTCGAAAGAAAACACGTAAAAATGTTGCTTAAAAAAAAAAACACCCCTCGGCCGCTATACATTTTTTTCCAGCGCATTTTTTCCAAGAAAGTCCGTGGCGGGCCTCAAGGGTTGAGGAGCAGGGAAAAAAAAAACTTTTGCGGTGAGGCCGGCCACTGTCCGTCAACAAGACGTAAACGAATAAAAATGGGAAAAAGCGCGTCCGGGGCCCCCGTAAAAAACGGGCGTTCGGGCCGCGAAGATGATTTACGAGGGGTGCCGGGGACCGGGGAAAGTTTCCTCGGGGCCCCCGAAAACAGGAGGAACATGCGGCCGCCGCGTTGGTTTACCGCACAAACGCGCAAATAGGGAAAAAGGGACTCGTGCAGCGGGAAGAGAGAGAGAGAGAGCCGCCGCGGTGGTATCGCCTTTTGTGCCGCCCCTATAAAGTTATACGACACGTCGCGGCGGAAAACTGGTGCCGAGATTTACGGCGCAATTAGCGAACTATGCGACTTCTGCGGCCGCCGACGAGCCGAGTCTGCAAGCTTGCTTCTTTCTCGGCCGGGCGGCGTTTTAAACCTTGTCGGCGTTAGTTCGTTTCCTGGGCTATGAATTTTTTGACTCTCTCTCTCTCGGCTTTTTATGATGGGCCTTTGACGCGGCCTACCCTAGCCACGGAGATTTATTTGGATTATGCTGGAGGAGTGCGACCAAGTGCTCACTTTCGCTGGGCTCTGCGATTACGTGTTCGCCAGTGAAACTTGCGTATTACTAATGTACAGACAGTATTATTAGCAACATTTAAATTCAAATAGACTTGATAATTATTTCTTTGTTCAAACACCTGATGCACAATTTTTTTTTAATAAAAATTAATTTTTTAAAAATATTTGCCGTAGACAGAAAACTGCACAAGGATAAGGTTACTGCTGCCATCGCAAATTAGCTGTGCACGCGAACGTCCTCCAAAGAGAATCCGGTAAGAAATACCTTACCGCGCACTCATTTATGCAATATCGACAATAATTTCCGGAGAGCGTTAGAACCTCGATAACGACGATTATGAAACCAATGGAATCCAAACCTCGAGTGAAGGGGCCGTGAAACTATCGGCTGCGTCGTCGAGTTCTCGGTGCCTTGAATCGGGATGTCATCGAGCCTCCTAATTTATCCTGCAGTTGAATGGTTTAATCCACATAGTTGTGAAAATCTAATAACTTTAATTTTACAGAAATCAATATTGGCTGTGTGTTAAAAATTTTTTAAAATATTACCGATAACCTTATAAAGTTCATTTGGGTTTATTTACATCTTAAAAACAAAAGAAACAAATTTTATTTAACTTTATATGACTTACAGCCTAGATGTATTTTAAAATAATTGCTATAAAACAGTACTTAATAATAATGCTTCAGGATTGTACATGATGAATGCCGTATTGACTTCCATTATTATATATTGTTATTGTCCGAGTGAGATATTATTTTACGAATATAAAAATAATCTGATGATGTATGATTTATTGTATTCCAGCTCGGACTTTCTGCTGAGTAACGTAAAAAATGTTCCCGGCTTTCAGGACACAATTTGTCAAAGATCACAATGTCACTTGCATTGCTCAGCACCCTTTTCAAATGCATCTACCTGCGAGCTAACGCAGATATAAAACTCGCGCTGTCAATATAAAAATCCAGCCCGATTAAAATCTCACCGGTCCCAGGTGTTTTCTCGCCCCCTCGAACAACCCCGGTTTACAATTTCCAAGCAAAACTCGCCATCTCCGAAGAAGGCGCACTCGAGAGACAAGAGGCCCCACAATGGCCCGAAACACAAAGCTCTCTAACTGAGCCGCCAATGGCCACAGCCGTTCGAGGAAGTCGCGGGTAAAGGGTAGAGCAGCGGCAGCAGCGGCGGCGGCATATCGGCGTGAATCCTCGCCGCTCGGCTCGTAATGGGCGCAAGAGTTGCGCGGCCAGGTCGGTCCACCGCCCCGCGGCGCGGAGCGACGCTCTCCGGGAGAGGAGAGAGAGGGCCCCCCGCGCCGGGGGTAGCGCGCGCGCCGCGGGCACACGACCGGCCTACGCCCGAGTAGGGGACCGCTCGTGCCGACGAGTCGGCGTACGCTGCGCCAAAATATACGTACCTATCCGACTAAATAAAAATACAGCGAGGCGCGCCAACTGCCTGCTTTCTATCGAGGCAGTCATTGCGTCCCGAGAAGAATTCCAACAATGCTCCAGTGTCCGTCGCCGATGTATCCTTTTATCGTGCGGGATTAGCTCTTTTGATTAACGATGGAAATTTCGAATTATGACAAGCAGCTCTCGTAAGAAATGAACTTATCAAAGGAGATATCCACCGGAGATTGTAAGGCTCGAGAGGAGAAAAAGGCGGGAGAGGTATAAAAAAAAAAAAAGTTAGAAAGTGACTAAGTAAAAAACGTCGTATATGGACGGCGGGGCAGGCAAACGGACAGCCGGGCGATCGGAATAAATACGTCACGGAGCCTGTGGAAGCTCGTGACAAACAGTCCAACAAAGAGTCGACACGCGCGCTATTCAAAGCTCTCTCGCTGTTGGCGACCTGCTATATACGTACACTCTCCTTAGAGTCCTTCGTCTTTTCTGCCGTTTCATCGCGAGGAGAGGAGAGGAGGGACAGGCCCCGCACGGGGTCGAACCGACCACTTTTCCGCACCTCTTGGTAAGCGAGCGCGCCACCTTTTGTAATTGGCGAGCTGCTAACCTTTTTAGCTTTAGATTTTCTTCTTCTGTCCTCTGAAATTGATAAAAAAAACGAATTGTTGTTTAAAAATATATTTGAACGCGTTACAATCGACTACGCGCAAAATGTTCGAATCAAGCCAAATACCTAAAAATTTAAATCAGCTTCCGTAAGTATAACGAAAGGAGTAGCCCTATATTTGTTTTTCCAACTGAAGTCCGAGCCCCACCGGCGCTCCTCGCGCGGCAGGCCATCCACGTATTGACTTAAAAAAAACTTCATCGCAGCTAATGGCAAGTGTTGTACGGCATCATTGCGGGTCCATGCATAAATGCAAAAGCTCTTGCGGGGCTTCGAGCTCCTCGTCAGCCGCGCCGCACGGGGTTTCTTTCTCTCTCTCGCGCGCTCGATGTTTATGTAACCAAGCGCGGCCGCCTCGGAGAAGTGGCGAACGACATCATAGCCGCGATGATCCAGTACTGTTTTATATAAAGCAACTAACTTGATTACAAACGGCGCGCTCCTGCACCTGCGGGGCCTCGCTGTCCTCTTCGATTCGCTCGCTTCTCTTCGCGATTACCGCCCGCCGAGAAAAAAAAAAAAATAGATCAAGCTGCATTTTCTCTTCATTACCGCGGCTCCGAGAGCCGATTTCCAAGCTTGCGATTTTCTCCGAGTAATTGAGTTATCCGTTGACTGACAATTGCGTCCCTGGCAAGTCCGATCGATCGAGGCTCGCTGGAAGCCGAGGGTAAGAATCTTTGTTTTCGAAGCTTCGCGAAGAAAGCTCCGAGATTAAGCCGTAAACGTTAAAATAATTTCCGTCAGAAAGCAATAAGAAACTCGCGCCTCGAGTCAACAAACGCGGCCGATTGCTCCTCGAACCAATGGCACAATAGCGGAAAAAGAGAAAAAGCCACATTGAATTGGTTCTCCTTGCACGCGCCTCCTGTTTACCCTCCGCTAATTCTCAATCAGGAAATCACAGCGGCGTCAAGAGGGAAAACACGAGAGTTCGCCCCGGAGCAGCCTCGAGGGCCGCGGGTGTTTGCCCGTCGTCGTCGAGGAGAGCCCGGCGCGCGATCGCGACAGATAAGCGCGCCGCGTGCCGGGGCGACAAAGGCCGCGCGTATTTATTTAGAGCGGGCGGCGCGCAAACAGCCGAAGCAGCCGTAGGACCGCGCAGCGGGACCGCTGAGCCATTCACGCGGCCGCGACCTTCTCTCCATCGGAGCTCTCTCTCTCTCTCTCTCGACGTATATCGAATTAAAGCCCTCGCTGGACCGGCCGGTGGGAATGTCCGCGTGAGATTCGAGCGATCGCGGGGGGGATGGATCGGGGTTTCGAGCGAGTATTGTTAGTTGCTTTTTTGCTGGTTTCGGGCTACTGGGTGGAGTCTGATAGTATGTTGGCAAATTGTTGGACCAAAATTTGAAATTTTCTCTGGTGAAAAGCTCAATAATTTTCAATTTTAATTGTACGCCTTCCGATATCAATATTTACAAGTTAATCATTTTGTAATTCTTCCTGGAGAGAATTCTTCGTAGAAACGTTCTAAAGTGTACTTGGGATCGAAATGTGCTAATTTTCTTTTTGTTGCGAACTTAAAATTTTGATAATCTAATCGTTATATTTTTTATAAGATAAGAAAGAATAATCAATGTTGCCCACGACTCAAGTATAGTTTACCCTTGCTAATTATCAAAAAAAGTGGAAAAATATAATTTTTTTTTTTTAAATTCGTATATTCAAATTTCTTTGATTTTTTCCATCTTGTAATATATATAACTGTACAAAATTAAAGAATGATTATTGTTTTAAATATTTATAGTATTCATATTTAAAGTTTGCTAAATATATACGATGGCTTTTTGAACACGAAACACCTGAATTTATTGAGCTCGTCTAGATGCATTCTTTTTGTACATCATTCCATTATTTGCAGCAAAATAAAACGTAATGTCTAAAACTACCTGGACCTATAAGACTCTGAAGGACAAAATGAAATACAATAGTACGTAAACACAATCAAACCTCATCATAAAGTTAAGTATTAGCAGTTTGATCCTGCGAAAGTCAACTCGAGAAATATTGTAGTCATTCTAACTTGTACGTCTACTTGCTTACAAGCTCGCTTACTGACAGAGGGCCTGGATTTGACTTCGTTTACGATTTATTTAGGTTTCTCGTGGTAATCAGGCCAATAAAACTCGGGCCTCGGCAGAGTCTTCGACCTTTGACTTTGGCTAACCATAGCAACTACTGTCCTGCCCCCGCAATAATGGACCCGGCGTCCTCAGAACATGACCCAGTAGCGCGGCTCACCCCCAAGGTCATCCGTAGGCCCAAAATTATGGATACCTGTGCCGATTTATAAATACAACTCTCTCTTTCTCCGCCGACTCCGAGAAAGCTCACTGTCAGCAAACGAAATTACAAAGACAATGGCGAGCGCAATAGCCAGCCACGGCAAAAGTAGGCGAGAGAGTCCGGGCTAAATGTTCTTTTACGATACGCGAGGGTAGCCGCGCGCAACCGCACGACGGTAGCTCCGAACAATGCGATCGGCAATTTCACTCAATAAATTCTTTGCCGGGAGCTCCTCTCTCTCTCTCTCTCTCTCTCTCTCTCTCTCCTTCCCTTCCTCCGCGCCGGCTAACCAGCAGTGAAAGCTCCAGACTTTCCAATTTATTGTCGCCTCCTCGTATTTCTCCCAGAGTCGGGGGACCCCGTCGCGAGTTGCGTCCACAGTGCTGATGGTCACTGGTCCACGAGGCAGCCCACTTTCCAGGGAGGATTAACGCGCGAGAGCTCCACATACGCCTTGCAGTCGACTTTTTTTTTATAAGATTTACTGCACCGAGCGCTCGATGGATTTTTCGATGAAAAGCCAGTTCGAGGGAAAGGATGGCGAGCTACAGCAGTTGAGAGAAGCGATCGCTCTGCGGGAAGAGTCGTTAGAGGGCGGTTTGATGACATTTTTTAACGCAGCATCGTTCGTGGGAGGATTGTCGGACGAGTGTGGCTTGTCGAGGAAGGACACGGACGTTTGTCACTTCTTTCTATCGGGCTCGTCTGACTGTTGCAAGAAATACGAGTAGTCGGAATTATTATTCAAGTTTAAATCGTAATTTAACGACTGCTTTTCAGTGTAGGACAGTTATATGATGATAATACTGTACTTTTGTAATTTCATTGTTTCTTGCTTCTTTATTTATCTATATATATTGAGCTGTCTAAAACGATTGTAATTATTGTTTCCTGACTACGTCGCTGCAAAAGGAAACAAAATTTACGATAATCATGCATGTATTTCGCATGAACCAATGTATTTTTAAATCACTTTTTCTTGTCCAGTGCAGAAAGTGATTTTCGAACGAACGCATTTCGCCACCTGATTAAAGCACAGATTACGAAAACACAAGCTTCTTCTAATTATCAACTTTTAAAATTAAAAAAAAAAGAAATCTTAATGATACAGATTTATTTTCAGCTGATGGAAGCTCTCTACTTGTCTGGAACCGCGTCAATTTCAAGGTAATATTAAAACGTTCAGTTCTCTCTGCAAAAGCCGCGGGACTTTGATGGGAATGGCCAAAAAAAATACTCCCTTGTGCTTTCTCTATCACAACTTTGTAGCTTGACATTGAGCAAGTACTAATACAGTTGATTAGTTTTTAGACTGAAACTGTATACTCACTTACTACATGCAAACATGAGTACGCTGCAGTTCATGATCTAGGTAGTAAGATCAAGGAGATTTAATTACATCGATCGAAGGCGATAGATAGACAGGGCCGCAACATTTCGCAACCTTTGCATCTTGCTTTTCATTGTGAGTTATGTTAATTCAAAAATCAATTTTATAAAATTCTGTTTGGCCACGAATGACACCTTAAATATTCTTGGTGAGAAATTCTATAGACCTCAAAAAAAAATTGTATACAAATCATCATAAGACATCAATATCAACCACAGAGATGATAATGAATGTTTTCATATCGATGCTTAATTAATTACGCGCTCTATTATTATAACTATGTTTAAAAATAAATCATTGGGATATATATTGAGATAGGAATTATTAACGAAGTTTAAATATGACCTATTAATTCTGTTTTCTAAATTTTTCTAATTTATTTTACATATTGTTAAATGTTCAATTAAATTTTCTTAATTTATTTTGTATATTGTTAAATGATTAAGATTTCGATACGAAAAAAATAGTGTATTTTATAATTTTATAATTAAAAAAATAGAAATAGAACAATATAAAAATAAAAAAATAAAATACTTCATTTCATTTTTAAACCATAAATTCTTTAAAATCGTTTGTCGGCTTAAGAAGCCACTTTTCAAAACTTTTCATTCTTTTCAAAAACAGCACGCGACCTCAACAGTGAAGGTAATTTTTTCGTTTGGTTTTAAATTTTTTTTTACAAAGAAGACTTAAGTGTTCAGTCGTTTTAACCTTCAAGATTCTCGTATTTTAACATATGTAGCAATAAAAATAGCCAAACTCGGAAAAATTCCTTCTAAAATAACGTCGCCCGCCTTGCATGAAAAAAGGGTCCGTTATTTTTTGCAACATTGGACCAACAAAAAATGTCGAGATAAATCTGTTGACCAAGAAGGCAAGACTTACTAAATGACTAAAATATTCTTAGCCGAAGGGCGAAAAAATTGTCAGTCGAACTCTGGGAACTACGCAAAAAAGGTCGAAAGGTCCGGGCAAAAAACGGCCTAAAAGACCGAAGTCAACCCTTTCGAATAGCGGTCTTTTTACGGCTTTACGGTGCGCTTACGGAATTGCTGATCGGAAAATGAGCGGAGATGAGGCAGACCGCAGGCCGAATTTTTTTGCATAACGGCCGGGGAAAATCCCTCCGGCTGCGGCTAAAAATCCCGGAGCCTTTTTCCTCGGCTTCGAGGAGGAAAAAAATCCGGGCGAACATAAATTTTTATGGGCGATCCCGATTTTTTAACGGTGCCGCGCGTGACCGGCGCGCGCTCTGCTCCTCGGAAAAAAGGGTTCACCCGGATTACCTTTCGAAAAAAGAGCGAGGCCACCCCTGCGGAATGGGACTCTGGAGCTAACGGAAAAACTTGACTTTTACGAGTTTTCGGGCAAACAAATTGAAAAAAATTGTAACTTTTCTCAAAAGGATGAGTATAATGGAAAATACAATTATAGTTTTGCAGAAAAACGACTATAACTTTGGGTATCACGTATTTTTTTTTTCAAGAAATATGTAAATACATTATAGATACAATAACAAAGCTATTTATTACAATTTAAAATTACTTAATTTTAAAAATAATATTCCTATTCTTTGCAACAACCATTATTATAGAAGGAACAATTTTTCGCCCAAAAGTGATTCCACACTTCGCAAAGCATATTTGCTTCATTTTTACAGATGCGATCTACTAATGAAGCTGTAAAAGAGTAATAAAATAATCTCGCGTTCGCAAAAGAGCCGCGCGCGAAACACAAAGCAGAGACCCGTCAAAAAGAAGCACGAGAAACATTCGAACCTCGCTCAGCTCGCTTGGGCGGCAAACACGCGGGTATACATATATATATATATATATAAAGTCCGTTGATTCAGTCGCCAGAATCGGGCGTAAAGTTGGCCCGAAGGCCTTAATTAAAATAATAACGAAGCAGCCGCGCAGGCGCGCGTAACGAATACGCGCGGAGGGAGAGCCGAAGGGGGCGGCGCGAACCGCGAGAGCCGCGAGCTTCATCGCTTTCGGAGAGGCGTCTCTGTGTACAAATGTTGCCCTATTGTGTATCGCGCGCGCCGACTCCGCGGGATATCCCGAGGAGCCCCCCCGGCAAGGCCCGCTATTATTATAGGTGCGAGGACTGCCTGCAGCCTCGCTATTTTTCTGCCTCCGCATCTATACTAGATGTATGCAAAGGATTGGGATCCGTTGAGATGTCGATTAATATTGACGTATTGATGATGAGAACATTGTTGCGTCAATCTGTTAATTTATTAATTAAAAGTATATTCGTTTTTTGTATTAAGAATTTACTATTTATTTTATATTTTGACAATACGAAGTGGTAAAAAAAGTTTTACATCAGTATTATTTTTATAGAAATAAAAACCACGCGCCCTGCTATGCTATCAACACTAAAAAATTGTTATTTTTTCCATCACGAATTTAATAGAATCAAAAAAATGCAGTTCAATAAAAAACCATTTATGGTATCAAAATTTTACGAATAAAGAAAAAATTAAAAATAAATGCGACACCGCTGTAAAAATCCACATCTCGTATCATTGAAATTTTACACATTAAAAATTGAAAAAACGAATGCAACTTTTCGAAAAAGACCGTATTCGCGCGAAAGACCAATGCTTCCGCCGTGAAAAGGAAGAAAGGACGAGAAAATAAATTCTATAGCTGGAAAACGGAGAAGAAAGGAGAGAAGAAGCGAGAGAGCAGGAGAAAGGGGAGAGAGGTTCTCTCCGGGATTCGGAGGGGAGGGCTTCGGCTTTGGCGTCTCGTTACAGTGGTTGGCGTTGCGGGAGGAGCGCGCGGAGGGGGAAGGGGGGGGAGAGCGCCCGTCGTGTTTTTCGCCGATTGAATCAATTAAAGTGGAAAAACTCGCCCGCGCTCGCAAAGCGCTCACGTACGCGTGCGACGCCCGCTAAAATATATATCCTCCCTCTCTCGTCGACGACACGGACGAGTCCGCGCATATATATGTACATATATATAATGCGCCCCGAGCCCCGAAGGGCGATCCTGCAGATCGCAGCCAGCCAAGGATATATGTATAACCCCCGAATTTCCCAGCTCAAAGAACGAATTATTATATCGTTATTATATCCTCCGCTTTTTTGCCTCGGTGAAAGAGACGTTATTTTAATTGTCCTTTTTGTTGTCCAGAAATTGATTGAACGAGCAACGCTCCAGTTAATTAGCGATTGTCTATATAGGTGCCAGAAAAAAAAGAGCCGGCATAAAGAGAGGAGATCTCCGGAGGAGGTCGAGGCAGAGGTGGCGCAAAACTCGGTCGAGTGTTGCAAAAGAAGCCCGACTCAAGTTCGCCTCTCGGATGGCCCCGGAGAGTAATGCGATCTTAATAAGAAGCACGCTCGTCGGCTTCGGATATATAAGGGCCGGAGAAAAGGCGAGCAGCCCGGGAGGAAGGAGGTATATTAGGGGGATAGGGAGAGAGCGCGGAGCTGATAAAAGTAGAAGGAAATCCGTCCAAAGGACCGCCGCCGTTGCTCGCGTTATGTTATACAGTGTCAGGCAACAGGCTTTAATCTCTTAATTACCGGGCGAACG
Organism: Ormyrus rosae; assembly: GCA_035047165.1. NCBI lineage: Eukaryota > Metazoa > Arthropoda > Insecta > Hymenoptera > Ormyridae > Ormyrus > Ormyrus rosae. The sequence continues at coordinate 94,580 of JAWWML010000032.1, read as the reverse complement.
GCGCGCGCGCGCGCACACACACACACTTGCGGAGAACTCCGCGGGGGCATTAGTGGTAACTCTAGATTCGTAATCCTGCCATCCGGCTTGTTTGTTAAATAATATCATCGCTACACCCGCGGCCCGAGTCTGTTGTCGAGAGCTTTCGGTGTGCCGCTGCACGGCAGCACCTCGATAATCCAGGCATTAACCGAGACGCAATTCTGCGCGGCAATCGTATATAAATCACTTTTTTTTTAAGGCCGCGTAAAAACTCTTTTGGTAACTTTGCTTTAAAAGTATTATTAACAAAAAATTAAAACGGACTGGATACGACAGTGGATTTTGTTTGCTCTCACAAAATGGATTTTCGAGAAATCTTTATTTTATAACGTTAATTTTCCATTTATCGTAAAAACAAAGAAAGAATTGTTATGCGTAAAGCATAACTTTTTCAGCGTCGAAAGTTTCAAGGAATAATATTAGTTTCTGAAATAGTTCACAGAAAAGCACAAGTACGGACAATGAAAACCACTGGAATTGAGGAAAATTGCCGAGCCTGTGTGCATACAACACTGCATACACAGACGCGGAGAATTGACGGCAATGTTGGGGCTTGTCAGTTGAGCCGGAAGTTCGGACAGGTCGCTGTGACACCTTGCGAATGCTCGCAGGAGGGTCGATTCAGCAAATCCTCAGCGCTTTATAATTGACAGTCACACTTTCGTGTGGATCTACATTATAATCGCACATCGTGACAGTTTGCCAGTCGGTTCAACAGGATTCGAATAAAATCTGCCAGCTTTCAGAAAAATTTTCATAAAGCCTTTAGAATAGATATATATATTTTACATGCATTTACTTTTAAGAATGATTTTCGGTTGAGTACATTATTTAAGTTACAAAATATTGAGTTTTGTTTTTAAAAACGAGATTATCATATATCGTGCGAATTTTTTGAGATTTTCAAATATATTATTTTAATTTTGTCAGCAAAATAAATATGCTATTTATATTTACGAATGTACTTTTATTAAAAATAGTATGAAATATAAATTTATACTGTACCGAATATAAATTTATTTTTTAAAAGCTAAAAGCACTAGAGGTGCTTTCCAAGATTCTGAAAAAAAATCAAGGTTCAAAGGAAGATTTATTAATTAATATTGATTTAAATTTACAAAATTTTATGTTTCTACCAAAATCCATTTTCTTCAACAAAAAATTTAATAAAGTAAATTAAAGGCGACAGGAGACCCTTTATGTGCAGCAACTCATCCATAATCTAGTTAATAATTTATATAAAACATGCTGGATCATCTTGGATAATGTTATTTTATTATTATTTAATATTCAATAGATATTGCAGTTACATAAATACAAAGAACAATCGATGTGCGTATTTCCATGTACATTATTGAAGCCACTAAAGTGCGTTTACATGCATGATGTAAGCAATTATAGAAGCAAAACATTTTTTAAATTTTTCAAAAAAACGGTTTACACAAGCATCTGCCTAAGCACATTTTAATCTTGCATTTATTAAAAATTGTGATAAATAGCAATACTTTAATAATATTAAAACTGTATTATTAATTGACATTAAAAAAGACTTATAAAGATTTACTTTACAAATTTCACAAATATTCTTACGCAAAACTTTGAATAAGTTCTATCGATAAACATAAATTGTCATAATCAATTACAGCATTTGAAAGCTACGTAATTATAAAAGAAGAGAACATCAATAAGGAATTGCCCATTTCCTCTGAGCAAAGAAAACCAAGAGCCAATATTGATAAAATACTGTAAGGGTTATTTTGAAATCGGATATTTTAATTTGTACGTGGATTCTTCTATTAAGAGAGCCGAAGTACGCTATTGTGTCGGCTTTCTGCAAAGAGTTCCTTCAATAAGGCCCTACTTTAATGACCCGGATGCGTTTTGGCTCCGGCTCCACCTCGACATGTCGTATTCGATTCGATCTGTACCGACTGGAACGGACTGCAAGCTTTTAATTCCTTACCTCTTTTAGTCGTTTCTCAAGGTAAATCTTTTACGCCCACAAGATTTTTTTAAAGAACTAAATGATCCCTTTCTTTTAGACTAGGGGTACGTTCTCTTCGTCTAATTAAATATATTCTCACAGAAATGTAATATTCTATTTCTGCAAATATTTTAAGTGCTTTTCTAAAAACTAAAGATCGAAAATTCTTATTAAATTCACGTTGTATCTTTATATTTAACAGACATTTTATAACTTCACTAGAGGAGTCATTATTTTATAATTAGGGTTACACCTTCTTAATTCAACATTTCTAAAAATAAAAAAAACACTATAGTTGTTGATATTAAATAATCAGGAGTGGAATATTAGCGTAGGTGTAATAAAACTAAAGACAATAGTTTTATAGTAACACGTTTAATATGAACTTGAGTTGGAAGAGAGGCGAGTAATTAAAACTACTTGTCGCGTGTAAGGCTGAATCACAAGTGAAGGACTTCATGGTCTCTACTTGTTTATATACAGCCAGCTTCTTATAATATAGACCCTAACTGTCCGCGACAATTTAAATCGAGTACAAATTAGGTAATTGATTAATACAAAATACATCAGTTGTTTTAATAAAAAATATATATTGAAAATATCTCTTGAAATATCCTGAAGGTTACGGAATAATTGTTCGTTATGGTCAAAGATATTTTTTCAGAACATATTTTCTTTGAGATACTTTAAAATAGAATATATAATTGAATATTATAATATTGAACAATTGCAGCAGTATTATTATTAGAGGTAATACTTTTTCCGTACGGCATCATGATATGACTTATACTAATATTCAATATTGAATTATTTTCGATTTTTCTCCTTAGGAACGAAATCTGAAAAATTCCAGTAAATTAATTGGGGACCCCTTAAAATAAAAATTTCACTTGTTTATATTATCTTGTTTTTACTTCTGAGGGGGGTAATATAAAAAAGCCATTCTTAGTGTGGGTTTACATAATGAATTAGAAGAAATCTTGAATTTAAGCTCATTTAACCACGTTGTTTTTATTTTTGGTTCAACTTTAATTCAGAATACTTTTGTATGAGGAAAAACACAGTAATAATAATAAAAGATAATTTAGCAAAATATATTTTTCTTCAAGATTTTTATCAAATTTGTTAATTTCAAACGAATTTAAAAAAAAAATGTTTAAATTTAAAAAACGTTTAAAAGTACTAGAAAAAGAAATTTTTTTGAAATTGATTAAATAAAATTTTGTAGACTAATTGTTAGTTTTCATTTGCCTTTTTGAAAATGAGTAAACTGTTCAATCGATTATCAATTTCTATGTGAAACCGCCGTGAAGTGACACCCCAAATTAAATAAATAATTGGTCTAAGTGGTTTTTGCTTCCTTAAAGAGAAAGCTTTGTAGCGACAAAAATTTTTCAACGTTAAATTTGGTTGAATTTCGATATTTTCAAGTTTTTTTAAACGGTCTAAAAGGTCTGACCATTTTTTTAAGTTGCCTCATTTGCCTTGCAAAGATAATTAAAACAAAAAAATTGTAAAATCGCAACGCTTGAGCACCCGGAAAGAAATCGATTTTTATCGGTAAACATGTTACCTTCAATGATTCGGGACTTAAATTAAAACTATTAATTTGCCCAAATTGGTCTCTAATTTAATTTTACAATTAATAATCTTTAGGTGTATAGTATTATATTTCGATGCAAGTGCACGAAGTGGGTGATTCCCGCATGGGTGACGTTTGTTTCGCTCCGCTCGGGCGGCAATCACACGAGTCGAAGAAGACAAGCCGGAAAGTGAGAATTAGTAAAAACAAGGGGGAGTGTGAAAAATTAATAAATAAAAAAGCGCCCGAGCGTTTGTCCCCCGCACTGCGTGCGCGAAGTAAATTGATATGCGCATGCACCTACTTCGCGCACGCAAAACAAGCACGAGAAAGCGAGTTTCGCGCAGTCCGTTCAAATAAAATATTAATTAATAATATATATATTGCAAGTTTCGCTTTTTAATTTACGCGCGTTTATTGTAGGTACCGACTACCGGGGCGCGCATGCGCGTACGAATTTATTTAAAAGTTAATACTTTCTACTCTTAAAGTTAATTGATTGTGAAATTAAATAAGCAGCCAATTAGGGCAAATTAGTAGTTTTAATATAAGCTCCGAATCATTGACATAGGTTACGTATTTACCGATAAAAATCGATTTCTTTCCGGGTGCTGGAGTGCTGCGATTTTACAATTATTTTGTTAATTATCTCTAAAAGGCCAATGAGGCAAATTAAAAAAATTTTCAAACCTTTTAAAGCATAAAAAACTACTTAAACCAATTATTTATTTAATTTGGGGTACCAACTTCACGTCGTTGTATTGTTAGTACATTCATTTTATATGGCTTATAAAGAAAGATAAACTGATCAACATAGCATAAGTATACACTGCACAGAAAAGCTAGCAAGATTTCTTCATTACAGTAGGGAATATTAGTGACAAAACAAAAACAGTTCAGCAAAGGATCATTTGTATATTTATAAAAATAGCCTTGGCGTTGCACTTGCGCAGAAGTGTAATTTAGACGCCCAGTGAAGGTTAGGTTAAGCCCTCGATTCTGCAATCATTGTTACTAACAGGATTAAGAAAAACTTCCGTGATAATTCCGGTACGTACTTATTGAACCGATTAGTTTCTTTGTTTATACTTTAGTAAAAAATAAAATTTAATAAATTATAAATTACATTTATGAAATATTTTTATCACAGCAAAAGTTTCATCAACGTTTGTAATCCACTGCAAAATTATCACAATTCTCTAGTTATTTGCAGGAAAGATTCATCTTTTTTCATCGTCAACAAGATGAACAACATTAAAAGTATGTTTATTTTTCAATACACATTTTAAAGCATGTAATTTTTAGCTTCACTAAAAAGGTTAATTTGAAACTCAATGTCGTTTATTAAAAAAATAATATTTTTTCCATCTAGTAACAAATAACGAAGACCTAGCTAAAGTAGTAGAGACGTCAGGTGAAATTTTAATCAACAGGCTAACTTATGTAAGTAAAATTTTTATAATTTTACTTTTTAAAATATTTATAATAATAAATTATTTATTGTTATTTTTAACATTATATTATTAATTTAGGCCTGGCAAGAAGATCTTTGGTTAAGACAGAAATGGAATTTTAGTGATTCAAAAGAATTACATATGAAAGAAGTATGTTTTGTGATTAATGATGAACAAATGTAGGAAACATTTTATTAGATATATGAGAAACTTTCTTAGGAACATTCTAAAATGTTTTTCTTATAGAGAACTTCTACAACCATTAATGGAAGAAGAACCTAAATGTAAGGTAACATTTGGACAAGGAAATCTTGAAACCTTATCTTTAGTTTTAAAATTCAAGTTAACAGATATGAAAGTTACGGGTACCATGCGTAGCTATAGTTCTTCCAAGCCATGTAAAACTTTTCCTTATGAGTAAGAATTACGAGTATCAATAGATAAAATATGTTTTAGAGAGTTGAATTTAAAATTTTTCAATTACAGGTTATTATTAAGAGATGTTGAATTTGAAATAGTGGCTGGACTTATCATTAGAGGAGATAGTTTTTGCGTAGAAAATTATTATTATGATATTTTTAATTTTAATATAATTCTTTCTTATAAAACTAAGGATGAATCGAAAGAAATATTCCCATTAGACAAGATGCAAGATTTAACCCTTAGTAAGATAAAATAAACAAATTATTTCTAACTCCTTTAATGCTGGAAAAAAGTTTCTTTGAATTTTAAAATTATAAATGAAAAAACATCTTAAAAATGAGTTAACTCATTCAAAATTATTTGAATTAGTTTGCTTATGTAAACCAGCAAAAGGGTTATTCATCAATTAAAATTAAAAAATGTTGAGGTTTGACACAAATTAAATCAATATTATGTCAACAGGAAAATCAATTGAGAAGTACATCACTGACAAACTTACAAAAGATATAATAATTGCTGTTCAAGACAGAGTAAGTGAGGATTGTGTGGACACATCAGTCAGTGGTTTACTTAATAATGAATATAGTTATCGCAATAAGTTGAGGTATATTTAAGAAAATAGAAAATCAATTATTAATAGCAGTTAATAACAAACTATATATGTCTTTCAGGATGCATAATAAAAATGTGACCATAGCCTTCCAAAATTTAATTTATCAAATTGTTACAAAAGTAAATAAACAACTGGAAGAGCAAAATTTATGCAATATAAGCCTTCCAAATTTATCTGGAAAGGTATTGAACAAAGGTAACGAGAGAGGTACTTTTAGAGCTACTGATGGTTCATTAAAAAACTTAGCCTCGTTACAACAAGTGGGAGATATTACGGTTCAAAAAGATGGAAATGATATTATTCTGTATGCATTTTTATACTTTTCTGAGTTGGATGTAAGTACTAAAAATATTACACTTACATGTTATGTAAAAATATAAAGTTAATTAACGACAATTAATATTACAGATTGTTTACAAACACCTTAGTATTAATAGAAAAGATTTAGAAGAAACAAGAACATTTGAAACACCTGAAAATTCTAATTCTTCTATTTTAAAAATTAGAATTCAGAAAACAAATGATGAAAATATTCATCTAACTTTGCTTGACTATAAAGTTGATGATATTGGGTAAGAATTATTATGTCAGTATCTACTAAAAAATATATTTTTTAAATACAAAATTACTTTAAAAGAAAAATACTTTTATTTTGTATAGATACATTGAAATCATTTGGGATGAGCAAGAAAGTGATCCATTAAAAAGACCAATTGAGCCAGAAGTAGCTTTATGGCTAAATTATACTTTAGAATATAAAATTATTCCTATCATTGAAGAAAGAATAAAAAAATGTTTAGAACCAATTTTAAAGGAAAAAAGTCTGATTTCTTTAGCTTTAAATTCAGAACATTTAGAAGATAGTTATGACAGTGATCCTATGAATGAAGAAGATGAAGAAATAAATGAAGAAGAGCAAGTGAAAGACAGCTGTGAAGAAGATGATATTAAAGATACTTGTCAAAATAATGTCAATAATTAATTTAAATCTATTTAAGTATTTTTTTATAAAATTTATTTGAAAAATACTTTAATAACTGCTATATGACTGTACATTCAAAACTCGTTATACATTATGTTTTAACCTGATAAAACATTATCCAAAGTTTCATTTAAATTTCATAATTTTTTAAATTTAACTCAAAGAAATTAGTTTAAAACTTAATGTAGAAAACTACTAATCACCTTTCAAATATGCGAATACTCGAATGTAATGTTACGTGATATTCGGTAAAAAGCTGCCATTAATTAAATTATTTTTAATGCATTCTTGGCGCTTTATTCCAGTATGATAGGTAGCACAACTATTTTATGAAAGCATGTTGATAATAAGTGAGAAGGATTTGATAATGAAGTAATGAAATCGCAGATTTCAAATACATTTTTTGTTCATGTAGCAGTTCTATTTTTTATAAAGGTTTAAAAATGTTTTCTTACACTTTACATTGTAATTATATTTATTATTTTTCAAAAATACCTATCTTTTAAATAAAAATTTTTATTATTTATAATCAAGTGTGAACTGCTACTCAATTTTACTTTGTAAGATTTGAAAGTGTAAAACATTTGTACATACTTACAGCAAAACTATGCTGTTTCATAATTCTTAATAATAATTTTTAATTTTCTATATTAAATTGGTGTTTATTTATTTTTTAATTAATTAAGTATATAAAATATGGACATTGAGATATGTTATTTATCAGATTTTTTAGAAATAATTTTTTAAATCAAGTATAACTTGACAAAAAAGTATAATACAGTTAAATATAATTATCGTGTGCTTTGTATGATTAATGAAATTCTTCTAAAATTAATTAAATTACGTCTTCTTTATTCATTTCTATCATATTCATATTTCATCATTTTTACTCATTTTTATCGCATCAATTTTTAACCGACATATTACCATTTCTAACTTTTATATCTTATTCAGTATTCAGTATTCTTTTTCACTTATTAGAAGGGCACTGTAATACTGTAAATTAATAACTAATTAAAAAAAATTTTAAGTAAATGCAATATTTGGTAAAAGTAAAATGTAATCAATATTTATACAAATATTCCTACAAAACTATACATAAATATAACAGTTTCTGTAATTACAGCTGTAAACTTGGCAATAACCCAATAACCTATCATGACGAAAATTGATATATGACATACTAACGGTGAAAAATGTTTTTATGTCAAATCTCAAATGGCATAAGCTAAGTGGATTCAAGTAAAAAACACAAATGTATAAAGTATATTAATGAAACATATCATCGCCTAATTGAAGATAATAAAATTCCAATATTTTAATTGACGCGAACTGATCAATTCTGACATTCAGATATAAAATAAATATGTATAAAGGCGTATTTGAAAAAAGCAATTATAATGTATCATTAATAAATTTAATTATTTATATTTATTAAAATACAAATCGCTTACATTACTTGCAAATATTATTAACTAAAGCGAAAAATTTAAATAATTTTAATTTTTATCATATTCTGAAATTGTATACAATATATATGTAAAATTAAATTTAAATAAAATTACAGGTTAGGTATTGAAATCAATAGTACGTAAATAAATAATAAAAAAGTATAAAAAATTAAATATAAACTAAAATTTTTTTCTAATTAAATGTGCAGTACATCCTAATTAATCTGCATACATAAAACATGGATTTTGAATACATTAATGAAGAAAATGGAGATAAAAATTCTTTTTGTACTAATAATAACAAAGGTGATATAAATATTAATGGATTGTTATTACAAGATAAATATATTCCTGAAGAAATATTAACAGAATTGTTTAGTTGGGTGAATCCTCAGCAATTACTTGTATGTCATTTAGTTTGTAAACGATGGAATCATCTTATAAAATCTAATGTTTGGAAAAAAAAGGCAGAATTAATATGTGGTCAGTCTTTTCCTAATGAAGAAAAAATAATATGGACGTCATATTATTATATATGTCTTAAAAATCCTTTTAATAAAAATTTATTGCTATCGCCACATATACACAAGGAAAACACAGAAAAATTTGTAATAATTAATGTAAATAAAGATGATAGAAATGTTCCACCGTTTCCTGATGATCTAGCATTTCAAGAAGTACTTCAATGCATTACTTGCCCAAACGGCACATATTTATCTACAAAAAGAAAATTAGTGATTGATTTAATAAAAGAAGGTTTTTCAGAACAAATATTAGATCATTTACAGCCTACAATTAAGGTTTGCAAAAAAAAGAAAAAATACAAAATATTGAATGTAAAATGGTTAAAGTCGAAAACATTTTATAAATTGATTAATTTTTATTAACAGATACATGAATGGTTTTGTTGTAATGATTGGGATGAAGAAAATGCTAATTATCAATGTTCTATTAAATTATTAAAAGGGAAACTCAATCATTATAATTATAACTGCCACAGAATCATGAGAACATTTCATTTTGATAAAAATTTAAAAGGACATCAAAAAGGACATTGGATTAAGGTTTGTAATTAATTTTTTCAATTAGTTTTTTATTAACAATGTTTTAATAAATGTTTTTTCTTTTAGTTTACTTATGAATTTAAAAATTATGGAGAAGGTTTGAGAATAATTAAATTTTATGATGGTGGAAGAAATAATGTTATAATGGCAGGAGCTTGCGTCAAACTGGTTGTGCCTAAATCTCTTCCTATCAATAAGAAAAAAAAACGTAATGAGCTAGAAGTTATTTCTTGATAAATAATACAAATTTTTAATTTTTACAAAAAAAATATTTTTTTAAATAAAATGTTTATTTTTTATTATACATGAATGTATTATTTAATTTATTAATTATATCGTTGAAATTCCTACATTATTTATTGGAAGTCTAAGCTTGCACGATTAAAATATTAATCGTTAAAAAAATCGAAAATCTAAGTTCCCGCGTTTATGAAGAGAGGAATCTGAAGGATGAATTTAGAAATTTAAAGCAATTTAAAAAAAATGAATCAATAAATAAACTTATCTGGAAAAAGAGTAAAAAATTTAGAAATGATATATTTAAATATATTTTTTATTATAATTTAACAAAAAAAAGATCTGCTCAACATGCCCCGCTTTCATATAGGGGGCACGAGTTTCACGAGTAGCATAATGGTTTATTTGAAAGTATTTTTAAATATGATGCTTACATTTTCAATACTTTAACGCAGTGCGGGTTATTTTTAAGGAATTATAATAAAAAAAATCAATATAATATATAATATAAAATAATATAATAATATAATATACCATAATTTTAGGTTAAAAATATAGTAATTAACAGCTGCTTTAATTTGCGCGACTGCTGTTATTCGTCCGTGCCACCCCAACTGTTTCCTATTTGAACATCATTTTGACAATTGTTAAATTGTTTATAAATATTTTTAAATATCAAAAAATACGGAGGATAAAGTTTGAGGTTTGAACTATCAAATGCACTTCATGCTATTATTTTCAACTATTATCGAATAAATAAAGAATAAAGCCAACCTTTTTTATCTGTCCTGAATTAATTATTAAATTAATTTCTAAGGTTTTCTTTTCATTTGTTTATTTAAACATTTATTAAACATTCGTTTGTTTAAACATAAAAACTTTAAACATAGCTCATTTGTTTTCAGGAATTATCTTTTTAAATTAATATTTAAATGCCAACACACCATATACAGTACTCATTGTGCCCCATTTTTCCCTATTCCTATATAAACAAAGTTCTTCAAAAGAAAAACCTTATAAAGGTGTTTAATAAAAAATGCATGAATGATCGATCGGTCTTATGGAAACCGTAATAGTTCTTATTGCCTTTAGTATTATTATAAAACTATAGGTACCTCTCTATTGTTTAAATAAAATCAAAGAAATACGTACTAAATGACAGTGCATTTAACCGATAAAAAAAATTAGCCCGCGTTTTTATTTATGTAATATTAGGGGAGAGAGATGAGCAGAGTGCTCGTTGCGCAATACATTGCCTCTAGTGACGTGTGATCGTGTGCGCGTGCAGCAGCAACCGGCATTTCCCTACTCGAACAAAAGTGGCTGAACAATATCCAGTAGTTAAGTGTACAGCTATATAGCTTTAGTGGCGGTTGATTTGCGTGGATTCGATCGCGACTATAGGAGCAGCGGTCACACAGTAGACAAAACAAATGAGTGGACTAGTAGCTCGTGCCATTTCCTCCTTTGGACGTGCCGCGCTCACTTGCTCGTCAAGAAATTTTCACAGAACCTCACAAAATATGGTTATCTCTGTAAGTACTGACTCCTTTATAGCCTTGACTCGTATAATAAGTAGATAAAGCAGACATTTTTACTTGTAAGATTAAAAATTTATTCGGGTATAAGTGTTTGAAAAAAGTACTGTCATTCTCGAGGTCATTCTATTTGCAACGTTTCTTAAGTATATTATCTTTCGTACGTATATGTAATATAATCAATGTTGTTAACTTAAAAATTTTTTGTTATAAAAATCAATGCTTTTAAGTTAAAAAAATTCTGTTATCATAAATTTAGAAAAATCTTTAACTTTCAATTATTTTAATTTTTTGTTACCTCTAAAAACGTAATTATCTGTGAGTTACAAAAAATAAATAGTAGCTTTTTAAAGACCGATCATTACAAATATGTTATTCTAAGTAAATTCAAACTGAAAAATTTTTTAATTAAACTTTTTTTCTGTAGGTAGGAGACAGTCTTCCCTCAGTGGATTTATTTGAGGACACTCCGACAAAGAAAGTCAATTTAGCAGAACTATCTCAAGGGAAAAAGATAATTGTTTTTGCTGTTCCTGGTGCTTTTACTCCTGGATGTTCAAAAGTAAGCTACTCCAAATCTAAAATAAAACTTTTAATAATTTGTCAACTATTAGTAATTCAAAACAAATAATTAAAAAATAAATTTTAAATTTTAGACTCATCTTCCAGGATATATTCAAAAAGCAGATGAACTAAAATCCAAGGGCTACAGTGAAATCTTCTGTGTTGGAGTAAATGATCCATTTGTAATGTCAGCATGGGGAAAGGATCAGAATGCTGAAGGAAAGGTAAAATAAATTAAGAATCTTTTTATAAACAAATTATACTTTACACTTAAACATAAATTTTGCTTAGGTCCGAATGTTAGCGGATCCTGCTGGAGCATTCACGGATGCATTAGACCTTTCCGTTGATTTAGCTGTACTAGGAGGAAAGCGCAGTAAACGCTATTCAATGATAGTTGAAGATGGTAAAGTAAAGGAATTAAATGTTGAACCTGATAATACAGGACTAAGTTGTTCATTGGCACAGAATATTAAGTAAATGTAAAAAATTACTTAACAATTAATCTAAAAATAATTTAAAAATAATTACTCTGATTACTTAGAGTATTTATTACAGTAATGTCATATCACTATTAGTGTTCAATAAGTTAAAGTAACTGGATGATTTAGATGAAGAGAAAACATGTAATTGGTGCATCTATATTATATATAAAACTTTATAATTTACACGTTAATAAAATATTTTAAGTACATGTACTAACATTGTTAGAAAATGATATTTATGTGCAAGATTTTTTATAACGTTACACATTTGTTCAATAAATATTACCACAAAACTACCATATAAACACTAACAAAATTGTATATTATTTCTTTTTAAATTTTTACCTATAATCTCATTTTTGTTTTAACATTATTTACCAAAAAAGATTGGTTAGATGTTTTTTTACATACTGTCTCCGCGGCCGATATCGCGAGCGCGAAAAAAGATTTCGCGTATAACAAAAAGTTTTTTTTTAAATGATAATAGAAACGATATAACTTTTATTTACATTTAAGTTCCATCTCTTGTTTACAAATTCGTTACTCAATCATTTATGTGTATATTCGTTCGACCTTTGAATTTCCTTCGAAAATTTATATTCGTTCGACCTTCGAATTTCCTTCGAAAATTTAGTCAGTTAAGTAAACGATATCAGTGTGAGAAGTGTCCAGTGAACTTATAGCAGAAAAATGGATGCGCCAACTGATACTTCCGAAAGTATAATTCTCACGGCAAGTCATCTGAATAATCGGACTTTCCTAGAAGAGGAGTCTTGGAACTCGCTTCAATCAACAATACTGTCTGGCCAGATTTCGCACAGCGAGGACAGTGTCAAGCTTACGACGGTTAACGAGGAAGAGGAAGTAAGTGAATTAATAGAGGAGGACGAAGACATATTAAACATGAATATCGACGCGATCAGCGATTCCGAAGACGTTTTCTTCGACTGCGCGACTATCTCCAGTCCCAGACCGTTTTCTAAAATCGTAAAATCGCCGATGAGGTAAGCTCGATTAAATTTCTCTCTTATTTACTTATTAATAATAATGATTAAATAAATAAATTTAATCCATTAAATTTAATTGCAATTTTGTTAATAAAATTCAAATCTCAAATAAAACTATATTTTCAGGGTGCAAGCTCCAAGAGCGAAAATTCCAATCACAACGCCCGTCGCATTATCAATCGGTTTTGATCCATCATCGCTAACTTACCTTTCTTACGACGGCAGTAGTTTAGAAAAAGAGAAAACTAGCACCCTCCTGAGTCAGATGATTGCAGGCATGAAGGACATTAAATCTCACGCGCAATCGACACCAAAATCGTCCCCGAACACCACCGAGTTCTCGTCCTTCTCCGAATTCTGCTCGACGCAGAGCGACGCCACCGAGGAACAGATGAGTAGTAGCGAAACCGGAAAGGAAGATAAGAAGAAGCTTTTCTTCGTGGACAAGGAGAACGGCAACACATTGCCGCAGATCATCTGCCCGAAGCCGCTCCTCAAGTCGCCGGCCGTTTCAAAAAGGCCAGTGCGCCGAGTGGCGCAAATAAAGGAGTTTTTCGAGAACTGCAGCCGGACTCTCTCTGATCAAAATTCGAGACTGGCTCCGGCTGCTCCACCTAGGAGGATCAGCTACCGGCCGCAGGCTTCCTTTAAACTCGTCAAGATCAGAAGCCCAAAAAATAAAAGTCCGAAAAACAAAAGCCCAAAGAATAAGAGCCCCAGAAGTCCCAAGAACGTCAAGTTCGAGGCACCTAATCAACAAAGTTATAGTTTGAAGATTCAATCGGAGGAAAGGCCAAAATCGAAAATCCCCAAATACGTCAAGCTCGAATCATCAAAGCTGCGAACTGATAGTTGGAAAATTCAGTTCGACGAACAGCCGAGATCGAAAAGTCCCAGCAGCCAAAAGCTCGATATCGAAGCATCAAAGCTGCAAAGCTGCAGTTGGAAAGTTCAGTCGGAGAAGAAACCGAGTTCCAGCAGTCACAAGCTCGAGATATCGAAACAGAACGATGGACGTGAAATCCAGGCAGAAGAAAAGTCGAAGTCGAGAAGTCCCAAGCGTCGAAGCAGCGGGCAAAACAAGAAGGTCAAAACCCCAAAGAGCGTATACTCGCAGGAAACACTCAAGTTGCCCAGCAGCTCGAAGAGAAGATCGCGTCATCTCAGAATCTCGTCTTGTAGCGAGTTCTCTACCACCGGCAACAGCAATCTTTCCCAATCCTCGAGGAGAAGCAAGTCGCTGAGCGATGCCTCGCAGGACTCGAAAGATGGTAAAGTTGAACTGCTGGTGCAGGCGCTCAAGATGAACAGAATCAGCACGAGACCGCACTTCCTAGTAAATCAGCGTTCACACCTGCGCGTGCACAAGAAATCGCCCAAGAAATTTGAGAAGTCCATTTCTGAGATCGTGAATCGCAAGTCCTTGGGCCCCAACGTAACAGTCAAACCAGTCAAGGAACTGCGCAAGATTTTTTCACCTTCCGCTGCTTCGAAAGGTAATTTTCCACAAACTTTTATTCCGATGTTTATTTAACTGAAATTCAAAAAGGTAACAAAATTTACGTAGAAAATATTTAATTTTCAGAAAATCGAGTCAAGAAACGTTAAAGCGATTGGCAACACATCTTTATCATCGTAAAGTGAAAATGTCTTATTTATTGCGTGATTGTTTTTTCATTAATTTATTTCTCAATCATTAATATTTAATAACTTTTAATGTGATTTAACAACAATATCTTGACTTTTAATGACCAAATAAATTCTACCAAGATTATACTCGCCTTTTAATTGTGTTTACTTTATTTTGAAATTCTGATCCCCTCTTGTTTATAGTAATGATTTATTTACCAAAACTGATTTATTTCAACTTTATTTCTAAAAGTACCTTCAAGAATTTGACAAAATCCTATTTTAATATTAAACTATATAATCTAAATTTTTTAATTTAAGCTACTAAGTTTTTTAACTATAATAGTAATTTTCGTAACAACTAAAAATATATTTAAACTGTTAAACTCCGATTTATATGAACATTATTTTCTGATTCAAGGTATGGAATTGCATTTTGTCATAATTGTCAAGTGCATGTAAAATAACATAACACTGCACCAATAATAAAATATATCTAGTTTAAATTAAGTAGTAACGTTTTATTCTATTAAAAATTTATTGTATAAAAAGTTGTATAAAAATGAACGTCATGATAGCGTTACTTGAACATATTACAAGTACATATTAATACTGCTAAAAAAATTTAAATACTAATAATTAATATAAATAATTTAATTTAAGATATAAAAAATCTAAATAATTTAATTTTATTGTACAATAGGTGCACTTATTTTGCACAATATTTAAAAATTTTGATCAAAATATATTAAAATAAGTTCATAAAAATTGATTGACTTAATAAAAACATTACAGAATTAACCAATTTTCGAAAATTTAATATTTAATTAACTCTGAAAAGCATCTTTTACTTGCTCATCATCGTCATCATCATCTTCTCCATCACTTTCAAAAGTATTGTCTGGAATGTCGTATAGTCTAATCATTGGTTTATTAGGATCCTTCATTATTAAATATTTTCCATCTTTTTGCTTCATACAAATATCAATAATGCAACGAAGAATTCCCCATGCATTATCCATATTGAGATTAATTTGATTAGCAAATTCATTAGGTTTGTACTGCTGGGTTTCTAAAATTACGTGTTTACTAGAGTCTCTAACACTTGCTCTAGATACATAACCAAATTTTAATTGATCAGAACCAGCAAGCAAAGCTTGAGCAGTCCATTTTGCTAATTTACAAGCATTATTTCGTAATTCATTAGCAAGTACTGCACCTCTTTGAGTATCTAATTTTTGACGCCACTCCACGCCGTTAGCTAATTTTGAATCCCATTCATTGAGAGCTTTAATAGTCAAGAATTGAATCTCATTATTTGGTCCTTGCATAACTGCATCATGTTCACATCTTGCAATCAATACTATGCCATTATTCAGGTCCCACTTTCGATATCTGTAAGCTACACTGGCAACTTCACCTTCTTCTTCTTCTGAGATAAATGGATTTGGTTCATCAAATTTATATCTTGGCTCATTAGATTTAAGTACTTGCTGAGAGAAATTGTGATTAATAAATGTTGCTTCTAAAGCTAAATTTCTTGGAGAATTTAAAGAATTCCCGTCATCTTGGGGTGGTTCTACACTTGTTTCATTTACAGTAAGCAGATCAAATTCAGTATTATCACGTTTATCAAAGAATAGTTTATTCCCAATTTTTTCAATGACAATATCCCAAGAATAATTACTGCGGGTGCAGCACATAATTGTAGACAGAATAGCATCAGTGGCATAAACATTACCCTCAGTTTTTGATAATTTACGAATAATAGGATCATCAGTAGTGGTAACAGTATGGAAAATTCGATCGATTCTTTGTAACGGTTTTTCATTCTTCACGTTGACTCTGTCATAACTTTTGTCATAGAATTCCAAAGATCCACAACAAATTATATCTTGACCTTCTTTAACACCAGGAAGAGTAAGTTTACTAAGACGGGGAAAGTCCATTTCCTCAATTGTTACCCAATCTGGTTTAACTGTAACAGAAGCATCTCGAATCTTTATTGGAGGTTGATTTTTGTTCCTAAAACCTTGTTGACGTCCCCAACGCTTTGTTTGACCTTTACGATCTCTTTCTCTAAGTTTTAATTTATTAAAAGCTTGCAGTTGACTTAAACCGCTACGTTGACCACCGCGTCCACGCATATTGTGACGTCCAAATCGTCCTCTTTGATAAGGAGGTTTTGGTACTCTTGATGTGTCAACCAAGTGAAAAGTAGATTCATCTTCTTCATGATAATAAGCATATTGACTTCCAGAACCAAATTGTGAAGCATATTTGTCTAAATAACATAACATTAAAATCAAATTGTTGTTTAATATCTATGCTTGGTCTATTTTTAACATGATAAAATAAATTATACAAGTAAAATTGGTAAATTTTCAAATCATTAATCTACAAAATAGATGTTATTATTTATGAATTTTAATTACAAAACATTAAAATATTAATTTGGCAGTATTTATTTTAAAAAACTTACTTGCAAATTTTTTGTCTTGAAAAGCTGGAGCAGTCCAATCAGCAATCTATTGCAAATAAACAGTTAAATATAGTAAAACACGAAATAGAAAAAAGTATTAAACAAAAATATACTCTACTTTCCCAAGCCGATCGCTCTTAGAATAAGGTTGATAAGGTATATCTTTAAACTGTTCTGGTAATTCACATGGTCCCCAGCCATCAGGATTAGTTTTTACTGGTGGTAAAACGAAATGATACTTTTCCTCTTTTTCTACTTTTTCTATTTTTTCTACATTTTCTAGTTTTTCTACTTTTTCTACTTCTTCTTCTTCTTTTTTCACTTTTCCTTCTTTTTCGTCTTTTCCTTCTTTTTCGTCTTTTCCTTCTTTTTCGTCTTTTTCTTCTTGTTCTTCTCGAGTTTCAACATTTTTCTTCTCTTTGGGTGTCTCTTCTTCATTCACTTTCTCTGGATGCATTGTTACTAATTTATAAATATCAATTTTAACACAAAAATTTTAATTTATAGTTCATTTTAAGATTAAATGAAAAAGTAGGTACTTGAATACCAAGAATAAAAATTCTGAATGAACACTTGCTAATAACTTGATTATAACAGACACTTGCCGGGCTGCATTGTTTATTGTTACGTAGGTTAGGTTAGTTACAGTTAAAAACGCATTTATGCGGTGTTGCACATTCAAACCAATTTAAATCAGGAAGACATGAAAGGGTGCATTGAAATTCGAATTTTATGAACAATTTTATAAATAAATATGTAATGAAAAATAGAAATTCTATAAGTATCTTAAAAATTCTTTTAATTAAAGTTAGAATGCAATTTCCTAATTATTAAAAAACTCAGTTTCCATTTATTTGTGGTTAAATATTTGCAAAAACTCAATACGGACTTTAAAAATTGATTACTTTAATTAATGACTTTTTAGATTTTAATTTTGTCAATCCTGATTAATTAATAATATATTTTGGTAAGATATTTTAAAGTTTTAAATTATAATTTTATAACTTATATATAATTAAAGTAAATCTATTTTTTCGTTTCACAAGTTAATCTCAAGGAGTATCTATAGAACTTTCACTTTAATAACTTTCAAAGAAAGAAATAAATTGAATATTTGCGCCTTTTTTAAATAAGTTTTTATTGGACAGTGAAGTTGGAGCGTGCGAAAAAAACGCGCGCGTTTTTATTCAGGAAACATGGCAACGCTGCAAACAGATGGGCAAACGAGCGCGAAAAGTCGTTTTTCCCGCTGATTTAATGATGCACTGATGGTGTGATGGTCGGTTCAGTCGGTCGGTTGATCGGTTTCTTAAGAAAACATATAAACTGGTATAAGGTAGATATGAAACGTTTTGTTTATTGATAAACAGATATCTTGCGCACATTCGTAAGTTTTATTTTTTTAATAGCGTATTTTAAGTTTTATTCCAACTAACTTTATTATATTACTTATTCAAATAAGTTTATGCAGAATTTGAATATGCAAGCATATCAAATTGTCTATCTTTTTTTTTAAATCCTGCTAGGTACATTCAAATTAATTTACTTTTAATTTTGTGTAATTAATGATTTCATGAATTTAATTAAATTTTTTTAATTTTTATAAAATTAACCTAACATTATTTTTTGAATTTTTAATGTACAATAAATGTGTAAACACCATTATTTAAACTAAATAGTAAATATAAAATATTTATTATAATTATAGCATTGTAAATGAAATGGAGCAAGCAATGCAGATAGATGCCATTGAGAAGTCGAATCTACAAAATGATGATCTCTCTACACCATATCAAACTCAAAAGCGATTACTTGTTCCACCTAATAGTTCTAGTAAAAGAAGTTTATTTCAAGAAGCAAAAGAAACAAAACAAGATTCTGAAAGTGTTTCAGATGTAGAGTCAGATCTGGGTCCTATGTCTCCTCTGGCCCTTACAGAAAATAGTAGCTGTGACAGTTCTCCTGGAAGACAATTTATATCTCCCTTAGCTACACCAGAAAAATCACCAATAATTCCATTATCAAATTGGAATGGTTTAATACCAGGTTCTGCAGATAGTGGTCAAACTATGTCTCCCTTTAGTTCATTAAGACAAGTAACAAGAAGTGCAAGATATTTTCCAAGACAAATATTTGCTTTTTCTCCTAAATCCAAATCAGCTCAGTCAAGTCAAAATACAGAAGCAGAAAGCAATATAACAAGTCAAGATGATGCTGAGAAAACATTGATGCCCGAAGAAGTAATTCCAGACACACCAGGAAAAGATTCTGATTTTGATGATCAACAATCTTATGTTGCAGAAACCCCTCAAAAAGAAGAGTATCCAGAAAATAGATTAATTACACCTTTAGGATCAGTTTATAATGGTATTCCGATTCCTAGAATACACAGAAGAAAATCTTTTAGTACACTTGAGTCTAATGGATGTACATCCCCAGAAATGAAGAAATCTAGCTTCAAAAGGCACATGGAAGATTCATTAATGCAACCTAAAATCAAGTGCCAAAAACTTGATGAATTTTCTTTAGCACCTAAAGCTAGAGCTGCATTATTTCAGGAAAATAAGCATACACCTGAAAAAGAAAAAACTTTTACATTAAATCCCAAATCATTTTATGGATCCAAGGAAAAATTGAATATGTCTTTTGGACATGAATCGAAAGAAGAAAAACCAGAAGTTAAAAAAAGACGAAGCTTTCCATCTTACAGTTATTCGAACAAAAGATCAACAAAAAAACATAGGAAAGGAGAAATTAATTGTGGAGTGGGTCATGGTATTAAAAGGCCAAAACCTAAACGACAATCTTTGCAAAATAGTACAAAAATTGAAAAACAAACTAGTAACACTAAAAAGACTGAATCCAAAGAAAACATGAATCCTCAAAAGGAAGTAAAAAACAATCAAAATGAAACAAAATCATTAGAAGTTGATGCTAATAAAAAGTTTTTCAAATTTAAACCAAATCAAAGTGCAATATTCACAGTGAATGATCAAATCAAGTTAAAAGTAGCTCTTAACCAGAAAGATGGTGAACATGCTAAGAAAAAAGCTAAATTAGATCAAATTCCTTTTGATGCAACAGACTTAACGGTTGATGAACCTGATATTGAAACATCCATAGATAAAAGCAATGTAGATAATATTTTGAAAATTTTAGAGGATGATTGGGCTGATGATGATTATGAAGATGCTATGGAAACTGCACATGCAATTTCAAAAACAAATTTATTGTCACCAAAGAAATCTAATGTCATGTTAAAAAGTGTAATAATGTCTCCAGGTAGTGAACTTAGTAGTATGGCTTCTACAATGAACATACAAGATTCTACTGCTTCTGAATCTGATGAAGGGATCTCACTTGAAAATCAAGAAAATAATGAGAATGGTGTAGAAATATCCACTAAAAAGTTTTACCCATTGTTTTCAAAGGGCTATGTACCAGATATTAATGAGTAAATATTTTATATATTTATTTTATTGAAAGATACTATTAATAGTAATATTAATTTTAATACTATTTGTTTTTAGTGAAAACAATTCTAGAAAACGGAAACGAACTACAGCTTGGCAATTATCATCAAAATATGGTAATGCTGATAATCAATACCAAATAGATGCTGGACAAAAATTATTTGGGGCTAGTCAGTGCAATGAATGTGGAATAATATACCATATAGGTGACCCTGATGACGAAAATGCCCATTTAAACTATCATAACAGTTTTAAAAAATTGAAATTTCAAGTATGAAAATACATTGTAATATTCAAGTGTGTTCTCTACAATTAATAGAAAATTTATTTCATTTTTTATTATTTTTAGGGTTGGAAAAATGAAAGAGTAGTTTGTAACGATTATAGTACAATGAGTCGAATTATTTTAGTGGAACCTAAAGATTCTAATACGTATTGGAAAAAAGTTACTGATGTCTTAGAAATAGTGGATCGAGATTTAGGCCTTTCAGATATGAAACTTTCGTATTACAGAGATAAAAAAGTAAGTAAAATAGAAGAATAAGAAAATTTAATATAACGTTTTAAGTTTAATACTATATTGTATGCTTCAATTTTAGGTATACATTTATATTAGAGATAAAACTATTTTAGGCGTCTTAGTGGCAGAATATGTGAAACAAGCGTTTCAAATGATACCAGAAATTAGTGAATTAAACTGTTGTACGTCAGAAACAACCCCGGTAAAGTGTGGTGTAAATGTAGTTTGGACAGCAATGAGTCATCGTCGACAAGGCATCGCTACTAAACTTGTTGATACCCTTAGGTAAATTTCATCAAAATTTATAAAACAAGATTTTTATATTTTTATAATTTAAACATTTTTCAGATCTAATTATTATTTTGGATACATAATGTCTATTGACGACATTGCATTTTCTACTCCAACTCCAAGTGGAAAGCAGTTTGCTCAAAAGTATACAAAAACGCAAAATTTTAAAGTCTATTGAACATTAATATTGTACATTTTTTCAGACACAATAGTTGTCAGCGTTTATTAAAAATGTAAAAATAATCAATACATTATTTTTACTGTAGATGTAAATAATTGATATAAAAATGAATATCTTTTTTCACATTAAATAACATTAAAATTACATTGCTTAACGTTGAAATTGAAAAATGAATGTAATTTACTAGTTATGGTATTCTTAATCCTAAAAAAATAAAAATGAATTTATTTTAAAATGCAGTAAATCAATTGTAAAATAATAATTATATCATATTGCATTTAGCAATTATTTTTATAGTAATTTATATTGATTATTTTACCAGTGTTTAAATTAATAATTGTAACATTGTAAACTAAATGTACTGATGTACATATCAATTTTTTTGTATTTTCTAAATTAATAAACTAATGTATATATCAAATTTTTTGTACTTGTAGATTATTATTGTCTAGTTATCTAATTTTATAAATTATTTTTTTTAAACATTTTTCGTTTAAAACATGACTTTTTGGACCACTTCTAAAGCACAAGCTGTGAATAAGCTGCTTTGCGCACTGGTAATACGCGCAATATACTATTAAATACATAAAATTAAAAAAAAAAACTTTTGAAAACAAGCTCTTTTATTTCTATATCTTTTACATTTCGATTCAAAGTCTTTAATATTTAATCACACCTATAAAAGTTATATACATTTTATTACTTTATCACAGACTTGCTAACGACATAACAATATTGTTAGCAATTGTAATAAAAATATGTATTTCCTTTTTTAAACAATAAGAAATATTTTGATTAAACATAGATTTTATTTGTTAATCAAAATCTAATATAGTTTAAATTAATAATTAATATTGATATATTAAGTATACGATTCATTCTTTATCAATATGATTTATAAATAAAGCAATATTATTAAATACTCTACAGCTTATTTTTTCATAAAAATAAGAACTTTGAATTCTAACTTACTTATTATTAATTCAACTAGTTAATTCCGCATTTTCTGAATTAACTTATAATGAGAAGTGAATGAGTTGAATTATTAATTTCTATACGCAAAAATTAATTTGCTAAATTGGTATTGACATACCTATAATATTGAAAATAATTTAAAAAATAAAATTCAGTACTTCAATAAAGAAGTTAATGTTCAAGATTGTTTATAAAATCTTAAAACATAATAGTTTAATATAATGAAAATTTAAAAATGAAAATAAAGTTCGTAAATTTTTAAATTTATATACATAACATCAGCTGCATACAAGAAAAGGAACGCTGAAGTTTTATGATTTAAAAATACTTTTTGACAATCACCAGCGATTGCCACCTCCTCCGCGACGATCTCTACCGCCGCCACCTCCTCCTCCATAACGATCTCTACCACCGCCGCCGCCGCCACCTCCTCCTCCAAAACGATCTCTACCACCGCCACCACCTCCTCCTCCAAAACGATCTCTACCACCGCCGCCGCCACCACCACCTCCTCCTCCATAACGATCTCTACCACCGCCACCGCCGCCGCCTCCGCCTCCACCACCATATCTTCTTCCACCACCATCTCTATCATCAGTTCTCCTTTTCTCATAGCGTTCTGCCATACCGTAAAGCTCTTCAGGTATTTCCTGTAATAAATTAAAAATTTTAATTTATTTTATTTTAATTGAAAACATGAAAATTTGTCTTTTTAATTGCATTTTTCATCAGATGAAAAATCTAAGGGTCTCACAAAAAGAAACTTATGTTACATTTTGTCATTATTTAAAATTAAAATTGATTTACCTGTTCTGCTTCTTCTAAAATTTTAATCAGCTCTTTAGCTTGTGCCCAATCTCTGCGCGTCATAAAACTTATACTTTCCCCTGTGCGACCCGCTCTTCCTGTTCGGCCAACACGATGAACATATTCCTCAATATCTCGAGGAAAATCATAATTTAAAACATGACTAAAAATTTGAACGTATATTTAGAAATTAAAGTATTTATTAAAATAAAATATAAAAAGAACTTTAAATTATTACGTTAAGTCTTCTATGTCGATTCCTCTACTAGCTACATCAGTTGCAAGAAGAATATGTACACGTCCACTTTTTATATCTTCTAGAGCTTGCTCTCTGTCACTTTGTTCACGACCTCCGTGAATACTCTGACAGTGAACTCCTTCTACAGCTAAATCACTTCCTAGGTCATCAACCTTTGCTTTTTTTCCAAAAAATACAATAACTTTATCATCTGGTCCCATATTTTCAAAAAAATTACGAAGCTATAAAATAATAATTTTTTTTTTTAATATATTCATATATTTATTTCAAATTAAACAAAAATTGAATTTTACCCTTTCTGTTTTTTCTTCTTCGTCAATAATATGTATTTTTTGAGTTACTGAATGCACAGCTTTCAGATCCAGTGTTCCAACATAAACCGTAATTGGATCTTTCATGTAAGATCGAGCAAGTCTGCGAACACCAGGCGGCCATGTTGCACTGTATTCAAAAAATTATATTTAAAAAATGCATATAAATAAAATTTTAAAATTGTATTAAATAAAGACAAACCTTGTCATTACTGATTGTCGATCAGGTCGAACATCAAGTAACGTTTTTCTTATTTGAGGTTCAAATCCCATGTCAAGCATTCGGTCTGCTTCGTCTAAAACTAAGTATGAAACACTTGAAACGTCTAAAACTCCTGTTTGAACAAGATCATTGAGTCTTCCTGGTGTGGCAATAACTATTTCTACTCCTTTAGAAACTTTGTTCATTTGTCCTTTTCGGTCACCTCCTCCATAGACGCATACACTACATTATTAACATTTATATTAAATGAAGTTCTCAAACAAAATTTTTATTTAATTTTATAATAAAAATTAGTTATACAGATACATTTGCAGCATGTAGCTAATAATTTCTACACACAAAAAAAGAAGAAAAATGTACAATCTTATTAATTTAGTTTTTGCAACTTACGCTTTAATTCCATGATACTGATATTTATTTACTTCTTTCTCAATTTGTAAAGCTAATTCACGTGTTGGTGCCATCACCAAGACAGTAGGACCAGAACGTTGTTCAACTGGAGTGTCCTGATTATCAATATGAATCAAAGCAGGCAATAAAAACGCAAGGGTTTTTCCTGTAATTATAAACATGAAACGATTAAAACTTTTATTGAAATTTACCATTTAAGAATGCTTGCAAAAAAAAAACGTAAAAAAATACTATACCTGTGCCAGTCTGTGCTATTCCTATCATATCTTTACCACTGAGAAGAACCGGCCAAGCTTGGCATTGAATAGGACTTGGTTTTTCAAATCCTTGTTTCCTAATTTCCGTCAATATGTCTGGATAATTCTAGTAGAAATAAAGTGGTGAATATTATCTATAAATTATAAATAAAATTTATATGTTCTTACTCTAAATGCTTCTTCAAAAGTTCGCACTGGGTTTGGAATAATACACTCTGTTGAACTATCACCTTCACCTTCAAATGTACGTTCAACATTGATATTGTTATTTTGTCTCCTGACTTCTTCTACTTCTTCTTGTGTCATATTAGCAACTGCAGGATCTTCTATATAAAAATTCTTTTTAATGTCAGGGAATTTAGACCATTTTTCTTTTTGAAATTCCTCCTGCAAATAAATTTAAGTTGAATGATTTGTAAAATATGAAAATTCTTGATAATCCTTACATATTCTTTTGCAGCTTTGTCCCAATCAATTATATCTGGCAAAGTCTCTTGGTTTGAAGTAGTATTTACTCTCGAGTCTTCACTATAATTGTCTTGTTGTCTACTTGCTCTTTCACATATTACCTCATCAATTAAATTTTTAGCTTCTCTTTGAGACTCTATGGGACCAGATACAGTTACAAGAGTGCTACCTCCATCTTGGCAGTCTTTATTTATCTGAAATTATAAATTTATTTTATTTTTTTTTTTAGAATATATAAGCTATAATACATAATAAAACTATCAAAATATTCATATTTAAAAGTTCAATTTTATACAACTTATATTTAATATAGATTTGAGTAATTGAATATTATTTACATTAATTCTTGTTCCAGTCTGGTCTTGTAATTCTCTAATTTTGCTACCTCCTTTACCAATTATTTTGCCTAGCATTGAAGTCTCTACATAAAAAGCATAATCTGGTTCTTTTGAATTATTACTTCTGCTTCTGCTAGAACTTCTCCTGCGTCTGTCGTTTCTATCATTGTTATATGAACCTCGACTTTGATGATTGGTATTTCGGCGATCATTATAACGATCATTTGATTTCTTGTAGTTGTTGTTACTGTTATTTCTTTCATCATAATTAAATTGAGAATAATCCTGCTGTTGAACTAAACAACTATCATTATCCCAGTCTTCTTCCATCCTAAATGTAAAAAATAATTTTATTGAAAATGATTAAATCAAATGCTATTTTCAAAACTTATAAATTATATTTTATTGTAAAAAAAGCATTAAATTTTAATTTTTTATGTTGTACATGTTCTGACACAAATTTTTCTCTTGGTTTTTTAACCAAACGTGGGAAGTTTGGACTTTATTACATGATAATTTTGCAATAATAATCATTCATGAACAATCGTATAATGAAAAGTACCACTTTTCAAAAACCGAACAAACTTTCATTAAAATTTTGTATTCTTTTTAAATAAATAATAATAACATGCTTTTCTGCCCTAATATAACTATTTGAAAATTATTTCAATATAAAAGCTTAAAAATAGGAAAAATGAAGATTTATTAATTATTAATTATAAAATGTAGAAAAAATAAAAAGTTTATAGAAAACACTTTGTTATTAAAATTATTAAAATTAATGTCAAATACTAAATTTATATGCATATTTAATAATTAAGTAGTAAAAAAAATTTTCTCAGAATATTTTTATTACCTAGAAAGGTAATAAATGTAGAAACATTTCTAGGAAAATGCCTTAGAAAAAGTAACGCGACACCAAAACGAAAGATAAAATTTTATGCTATGGCAAACGAATTATTTTCCACATTAAGTACACCTAATGTAACCAAAAAATATTTCTGAACCTTCTTGAATTTGTAAAACCTTTATATAAAAATAATTGGTTGAATACGAATCTTTAACAAAGGAAGTTACTGTTCCCGAAACAAATGATACAAATTATGTTTTTTTCTTTATGTTTACATTTTTTCTAAAGGTCGCTTCTATTCTCGTTAATACTTAGAAATACAATAAATGAATATCAACGATAAAATATTTCATTGAAATGAAAGAGCAAAAAAACTTACTTGCTAAATTATTGAATGCTTCAATTTGTCAGAGTATATACTTTTACACTGACTAGTCTTCCTCCTCTCAAATTTAATTCAAACTTATCTCAGCCTGTAAATCCCTCGTTTGTGTGCTTGTACGTCGAAACGGCGAGCACGAATGAGACTTGAAGCAGCGACGCGCCACTGCAGGCATGCCAGCGCGAGTTGAGAACAGTCTGATGATCATGTGCGAGAGAGAGAGGGAAATAAAGGAACCAAACATACAGACAGATGAATACAGATAACAGATTACAGACTAGCTTACATATGTTAGTAATGAAACCGGCGTGGAAATAGATGAAGCGATGGAGCAGGTAACTAAACTTGACAACCTGTAAACTTGATTCCTGAATACCAAAATTTCTATTGAAAAAAGGTACCATCGACAATTGTTTTTAACTTTATCTTTATTATTTATGTATTATGTATTATTATACTGTACTCAGTAAATATCGCCTTTTTCTGACGAGTTGCTAACAAGAATAAAATAATATTTCTCATTCTCTCTCTCTTAAAAAAATGATGGCCGGAAAGTTGAAGCCAGAAAAAAACGTTTGCGATTGGCTGAGTCAGTTCAATCTTCAATGTTCAATCATAACATGTGGTTGGTATTGAAACGCGCGAAACTAATGTGAATTACACGAAAAATATTAATTAATTTTATTTTTTTAAATTGCAGAATAAAATTTCCAGATTTTACAATTGTAATTTTTAAAAAATGCAGATTTTTCTTTTTTTAGAATAAATAAAATATCTATAATTGAATGCTAAAGGCAAAAAAATGTTTAATATTGACAAAAGTCTATTCCGTTAATGGAATTTATAAAAAAATGTTTGCATTTTTTGAATATATAAAAACCATTTGCAGATTGTAAACGTTTTTTTTTATAAATTTCAATAGCCGAATGAACTTTTCTCAATAATCGATGTATAAAACACTGATGGTTGCGTCGAATGATTCAGGATCAGACAAGAGTGTAAGATATTGTGCTCATGCAACTTTATTGTACACTGTATTGAAAAATGTTTCACTCCTTAAAACTACAATTATCATTTCTCAATAAAAAAATAATTATTATTGGAATTAATATTTATACAAATTATATGCATTATTATATTCGTATTCTGCTCTAATCAAATGAAGGCAGTATTAGAGCGGAGTTTAATTAAAATATTGAAAAAAAATTGCGTTTACTCTAAAATAAATAATGAAGCTTTACTGCGGTTATTTTTATGTTTTGATTCTATTTATTCTTGTTGAGTGGCGAAAATCATCTTTAAACTTTTCGAAAAATTATTAGTCTTTGAAACAGAAAATATTTTGAAGATGTCGATTCTTCCCTTGAGTAACTCAAAGAATTAATAGGTTTTCTAACGTGTAAAAGAATGATAAATTTATGACCATGTGTATTAAATTACTAGCATCTACTTTCCAGATGCGATACGCCTGCTGAGAGACCTCTGAGTCAAAAAAAAGATCCTTAAAGATTTCTAAATACCTAGAAAAATAAAATGTATATATTGTTTCACGATTTCCTCCTAAATTTTTTCAAAAGAATTGTATAAAAGGATATTTTACAAAGTTGAAATTTTAAAAATAAGAATTAATTTTAAAACTGCTTATAAACATATATTTCTTTTTTCACTTCATTTTTCGTTTAATCAGCGATTTAGAACATTCATTGATCTTAATTATAAAGGAGAAATTATTGTTTTATGTTTCAAAATTATCGCGTAACAATATATTTTTTTCTAGTGATAGCACTATATCTCACTAGAAAATAAATGGTTTATTAGACAATTCATTAATAAATCGTTGATTTTTTCCATTCTGTAATATTAAATATTATTTATGCTTACCTTAGAAATCCCGTAATTAATTTATATCTGAGTGGGACCAGTTATTAGTGGAAATTAATAAATAATTATAAAGATGTATAGAAAATCCGATTAAGAGAAAAATAACTTTAGTGCAGAAATGCCTTTTTATATTAAAGCTCATTCATGAGTAATTGAAAAATAAAAATTGGTTTATTTTAAATCAAATGAATGTATGGTTTTTATAAAAAAAAAACTACAATATGTAAAAATTTAAATAAAATTAGGAAATTTTAATATCATTAATATTAAGTCTTTTGAAATCATTTTACAAAAGGATAACAGAATGAGTAAGATGCCTACCCCTCCATAGATGGTCTTATTATTTGAATATATCTTTGTGTTCTTTTCTTCGTGTAAAGAACTATATTTTCTAAGGTTTTTGTACGTATTAATCGCACTTTAGGAACTAAAGTACATACATATATTCAGAATATCATATATCTTTCAAATTTTTATTCAAATACGTCGCAATGAAGTATTAATCATTTTTATGCGATTTACTTTTATTCTTGAAGAAACATTTCTTTGAATTTAAAGAACTTATTAAATAATTTAAAAGAATATTAACTTTTTCTAAGAAATTAATGTAATGATAGATAAATAGATATTTACGAATCATTTTTTTAGCATCACACGTTACAAATGTAGACGAATACACGATAATAAACGAATACAGACTTAAGAATCAGTTTTGGGCATCGCGCGTTGCGTGAATTTTCAAAAGTAGTTTTTAACCCTTTGCGGCATGGTGGTTAATATATTGACCACCAAAATGATCTTCTAATTTACTATATGACGCTTTTTCGTCCAGTTTTTTTGTAATTTCATTTAAGTAGAAGTTTAGAAAGTATATAACATATACATCGATATTTGTTTAACAATTTGTTAAATAAATAAATAAAACAAAAAAAAATCGTTTTTGTTGATAAATGTATGTCACAAAGGGTTAAACGAGAAATTTCGTGCTTCGCGCACTACTCGCTTAAAATATGAAAATCGAATGTTTTTTCGCGCAAAAGAAATACGAGAAGTATTCAAGAAAATGATCTTAAAGTATTTCGCGCGAGTTTGGGGATAAAACTTGGCAGGCACTTTACCATCAACACCAGAAAGGTATTGTTGCAATAAAATTTTTCCGACCGGCCTTACGACGGAACGGACGATTTTTTTAAATTAAAAAAAATGTGTCTTAGCTCTTTCATCCCTCCTTTGGGGTAGTTCCGGAGCGAATTTGGGGATGAAACTTGGCAGGCACTTTAACATCGATACTAGAAAGGTGTTAGTGCATTAAAATTTTTCCGACCGGCCTTTGAATGAAAAGTCAAAAAAACGTATTTCTGGATGATAATCACGGATATGTAAGGGAGAGGTAATAATATATTCGATAATGCGTTTTTGTGCATCTAACGTGTTAAATAGACATTTTTTGTTATCTCATAGCGTTTTATTGCCAATTCAAAATTTCGAGATTTTCGTTGCTAAAAAACGTTGCGAACTTCAGTTATATGAAAATTATCTGCTCGCACGTGCTGCACCTACTAATATGCCAGCATATTAAGTTTTAAAACAGTGTGAAAGAAGTTTGCCTCTTTCAAAAGGGTATAGCACGGAAGATTCAGCCGATTTAAGCATTCTTTGAAAATTCTGTGAAAAACAATTAAAAAATGCTTACTCAAAATCCACGATCGCTTGTCCGCTCTCGTACATTTTTAAAGAGTACTAAAATCTGTTGTATCTTGCACGCTATACCCAAATTTCGTATGGGAAGTTCATTTTCTCGAACACTGTTTTAAGAAAATTGTTCATTCTTTTTGCTAAATATTAATTCATCTTCTTTTTATGTGTCGTTAAGCTATTTAAACTTTTATTACGTTTAAATTAACATAAATACATAAATACTTTTTTAGCAATAAAAAGTACCAAATTTTGATAAAAAAAAAGTGTTTACTATTATCATACAATAACATAAATAGAACGCTTACAATAGATACAATTTATTTAGAATATCGAAAAAAAACACGAAAAATATTGAAAAAACATTTTTATTACATATTAGTTGAAAATTTACTATTACAGTAAAGGAACATACAATTTAATATTGTACTAATTATACACAACCTGTAAGTTTGCATTATGCTTATAAGATCTTTGTTTAATTATTAGATAATTTTTTAAAAAATGCTACTGATGCTACTTGCAAGATGTACGAATTTTATAAATGGCACAAAAATAGAAAGAACTATTGTATTATAAATAAATGTCAATGTGAACCGTATAGTAAATTCATGTTATGGTTACAAGATGAATATGTTGTGTATAAAGTGATGACTGGGTATTTTTAACGTATTATTATTTTTAATTCCGCAAATTTAATAAATTAGAAAAAATCTATTCAAATGTTCACTTTTTACAGTGATTGTATTAAAAATTTTCTAATAATAAAAATTGTAAGTTAAAACTGATTGTACAAAAGTCCTGTATTTATCGATAGACTTAAAATAGCTTTAAATATTTTATCACATATTTTATTATAAAAGATTAATCGTCACTACGCTTTTAAAAAAAAAATCTGATTACGTATGTACAAAAATATTAAAATAAAAAATTTTTCCCGTTTCATGAATTATCTATTATCTTACATTACTCTCAAAAACATCTCGTTCATCCCACAATTGATTTTCTAAAGCAGCTTCTTCCGTTAAAATTCTGAAACAAAAGTTATTGACAGTGGTTATAATTTTGTATAAAATAAGGAAAAAGTCTTTTAACGGATTAATTGTTATACTAAAAATCTTCTGAAATTCGCGTAAATGTAAATCAAAATAACAAAGAAAAAAATGAAATAATTATCTATTAAAACGAAAGAATTTTAATTTTTTCGGTTTTTAAGTTATTTTTTAGATATATAATAACCACAATAAAGTTGTACAGCATTTAATTTTACTTTGTAAACCAATTCATTTTTAGTTAAGAACAAAAACTTTTTTTATGTTTAATTTTATAATTATGTAACAGAAAAACTACCTTCATGCCCCTTACAGTAACGATTTTACGGTTCTTTTCTTCCAACAAATATTCTCATAAATAACAATCAATCAGGTAAAAGATGATGAAATTAATATTTTGATTCTATATCTACATTTGTTAAAACTACGTCATTAATTTTATATGTGCTTTCAAAGTAATTTAGAAGCATTTTTTGTAAATGGTTAGAAATATTATTTTCTAGATAAATAAATAAAAAAATAAGTTCATTCCGCGTTTCAATCAAATTAAAACCGGAATTTTTTTAATATTTATCAGTTCCAAGCATTTAAAATAAATGTGCAGAAGCAATATCGTAATAAATTAATAAAAAATCACGTGAAACAATTATCTTGCAAATACTTTTTATGGCAAAGAAAAATGTATTTAATGCATCAACATTCACATTTTCTTAAATAGTTTTTGGATGCTAAGGGGATTTGTAAATAATGCGGCATAAAATTTAATATTTTAATTCCTATACAAATCATACTAAATTTTATTGATTTTGATTACGATTTTAGATTAAATTTAGGTTTTATACTATAAATATTAGGATATAACAAAGATTATTAAAAACATTTGAAATATATTTAAAAATAAAACTATTTTATTTCCTGTAAAAATTTGTGTAAATATAATAAAAAATAAAGTATTTCAAAAAATATTAGAATAAGTTAGTATTAGTTAATACTACATCATAGCATAAAAAAACAGAAACTTAACAATTCAGTATAAAGAACTACTTTATTTTAAATAATAAAAATTGTTTTCATTATAAAAATATTAACTACTACTTAAAAAAATTATCATATCAATTTGAAAAAAAATTTATTTTCTTTTCTAAGAATCATCAAAATTAAGTTATATATATGGGCAAATCGACACAACAAAGTTTTAACTACTGCGTAAAGATTTTTTCGGCGTAATTTATTGCTGTTATTTGCTTACCGTGTAAATCAAATAGACTGACTATAAAATCTTCAGTATGAACTAGTAAATGAACTCTGAAATCGTCATAAATATGCACCGTACGCACAACGTAAAAATGCGTAAGTACCTTAAAAAGTACCATTTTTTACATAGGCACTTTTTTTATATTCTTATGCATTTTTTCGTTGTCCCATGCGCTGCACATTTATGCCGATTTCAGAAAGCATTTATTATTTCAGACTAAGTATTTTAAAGTCAGTCTAATTCATGAGCTTCGCACGGCAATCGTCACGCAGTAGTTAAAACTACTGGAGATTTGCCATATATAAGATACTATTTATACTGAACTTCTCGTATTGAATTAAATAATAATGTTAGACGTGCATGCAAGCGTTAGAAAAGAAAAAAAGAAAAATTCATGCTTTACTTTGCATTATATTATTCAGCAGCTTGATTACTGGACACCCTGTAAAAAGATGCAATAGCTTTTTTTACAAAAATATTTATCTACTACATTTACCATTCTACTGCTTTAATTGGCCTATACATTCTTTATAGGTCTATATATTAGTGCAAGTGTCTGCATTACTGTGAATAAATCAGTTTAAAAAATCACACATTACTCACCTATACTTGGCATTTTTTTCAATGCGCTGTCTTCTTAAGTATATCAAAAATAAAGCTATTATTCCTAAAATTGATATAACAACACCACCAATGTCTATAATAAACAATTAGCGAGTACCCATTAATTGATATGTATAACATATAAATATATATGTATATTATTAAATATAGTGGTTTATGTCGACCAAGAGATAGATGAAAAAGAAGATATTTCTTTAGTAAGATAGAAAGATGTATAGTTTATGACGACCGGTCTGCGGTCACCGGTCGACATAAGTTTAATGAGAGCGAAAGAGAGAGGGTTAACCCATCGGTCGACACAAACTACTGAAAACAAATGTATGTATATTAAAAATTAAGCCAAAGCCAAATTGTATAGAAAAAAATAAAAAATAAGAAGTAAAAAGTAAAAATAAAAGCCAAATTGTATAAAGAAAAATAAAATCTTTACTTACATATTCCTTTGTATAAATTAGCCTCATAACGATGTTTATTTAGGCAATTTTTTAAAGCACCTAAAGTTCCATTCACTTGTTGGCATTGTATATCTAGTATTTCACAAAATAGAGGAAGCAAGTCCACATTATCAAAAGGTGGAACTTTACATTCTGGTAAAAATGCTGGCCCTACTCCAAAAAAGAATGGATGCATTTCCATAGCATTATTATCATACCCATGAAGGCCAAATTCAGATTTTTCATTCACTGCAATAGTATATAAATTATAAATGTTAATTTTTTAAAAGATTTTTTAGTTTATTATAAATTTCATTTAAATTACCTTTTATATTAAATTCTTTTTCATAATAAGGAAAACTGTCATACAACGTTTGAAAAGAGTAACCTACTTTAGCCACAACTAGAATAGGACCAATTCTAGGATTATTAGTAAAATGATATCTTTTGGGTATTTCTTCTTTTAAATAAACATCGAAATTCTTTGTAAGTTCAGCTGCTTTTTTTAAATTATTGTAAATTAAATCTTGTTTACCTAAAATTAAATAATTAATATTTGTACTTATTCTGATAATAAGTGAAAAAATTAAAGATCTCATTTAAATAAGGTAGAGGAAATTAAATAAAGTAGATTTAAAAGATATAACTTAAATAAAATAATTTTACCAGGTCGAGGATAAATATTTATTGCAGGTGATAAACCTGCAAATGTGTAATCTGCTGGATCAATATATTTAGTTAAATTAACTATCCTATCTAATGTAACTGTAGCCATTCCGTGATCACTTAAATGAACAACATTAACATCTGACAAACACTTTTCTTTGAGCTTATTGTGAAGATATTTTGTAATCTCATCTAATTTTGTCAAAACTTCGTTGAAACGATGACCATTGATTCCAATGCCGTGTCCATGAAAATCAGGCTCTTCAATATACATCATTCCAAAATTAATTGGAGTTTGAGGGTGACTAAACCAAGATACTAATTGATCTACTCTATCTTTCCAGGGTACAGATATGTTCCATGGCTAATAAATAGTTAATAGAAAAATTTATTTAAAAAATATCAATGTGTTATTTTATTTTTTTATGTAGATAATTAATTTACCTCTTTAAATGTGGCACTTATTCCATGGTATTCAAAAGTACTTCCAGGCCACATCATAACACCACTTTTTCTACCTCCACCACCCATTTCATTTAGACTCTAAAAAATTATTATTACATCAAATTAAAATTTAAACTTTAAATAAAAACAATATTATATTTTAAAATTTTTAATTAACAACAAACCCATATTGGAAGAATGTTATTATTGTAATGATATAATTTATCAGAATAATGAAAAGTTTTATTTAATTTTGGATCATAAAATTCACTGTCTACTACTCCATGTGTTTCTACATATAATCCAGTAGAAATAGTATGATGATTTGGAAAAGTTTTTGTTACAAAAACATTTCTCATATAGTCAGCATGTGTTCCTTTCAGTTTTAACTTTTTAAGGAAAGGTGTTACATCTCTGTCGAAGTAGTCATACCTAGAAAAAAATTTTTAATTTTTAATGACATTTAATATAATAGCTCAAAATTTAAAGAAATAAGTACGTTGATTATTATAAATAAAAAAGTATCTATAAATGTATATATTTAATTATTTAATTATATTAATTAAATATTTCATAATTTTACAATGTAGACTTATTTATGATTTTTCTATCTGAATAGTTGTCTGCCTTTTGTTAATTATTGTTTAGGTTGTAAAAAATGTAATTTATTAACAAATATAACTTTTAAAGTTTAATTTGTTACAAGAATCATACCATATGTAAAAACTAAAAATAATAATTTAATTAATTGTGTTAATTTTTGCTTTTATACTTAAATATTTAAATTAATATTTCAATATTTACATTAAACTTTTTTTAAATGTCAACCACTATACTGTTTACACGTATCATTAACAATTATTATTATATAAATGTTGCATAATTTTTTTCTAATATAATATAAATAAATAGCATGCAATATATATTAGTAAGAAATAGTAAAAATGATCATTTTATTTCTGATGAGTAAGTTTTTAAAAGAATTGCTTATTATTTTCTCAGTCTGTTACTCAATCTGAATAGCAGAATGTAAACAAAGGATGCAGTATAAAAGAAAGTAAAAAATGATAACAAAAGGTTAACATACCTAAATGCGTCATACGATACAACTAACAATCTTGGTGCACGTAGGGGCGGAGGAGGCTTAGCTTCTGCATCGAATACAATTGAAATTGTCAAAAATATCCAAAACAGAGAAGGCATCTTTTCAATCCCACTTTGACAACTTCAAATGTAAAAGACTCAGGTGTTGCAGATTCCTCCGTTTATTGCTTGAAGAGTTACGGAATCATTGCCATATGCACTGTTGATTCTTCATAGTTTGAAGCTTTTCCTGCACATTATTATATATTCATTTTCTCACCTGTCATGATAATTCGAACTCGAACGAACACATTACGATGAAAGCAATCGCCAACATCGACATAACCTAACCCCAGCACATTATACGTGGTTGTGTTTGCTTTAAATACATGCGCGTGTTAAATACGTCAATACGTGCATTATTGCACGTGATAACTATAATCTTTATAGAGTGTCGTTAAATTTTAGATACGTCAGATACGTGGTAATATACAGCTACGCACAAATGTTAGATAAATACGTACATACTGAATAGAAATTGTTTAACAATATTTTAATAACTAACAGTAGTAGTATATTCAATTTTAAATCATAATTAATTGTTCCGATTAAAATTTAAATTAATTATTAAGTATACATAATGTGCACACATTTAAAATTTTACCGATACTCAAAAATTCAGAAATTTTAAGGATGATTACGTATTTTTATTTTTTATTTTTAAAGTACAAAAATTTCATTTAAGATTTAATACGAACCACAAATATAATAAAATTGATGTATTCTTCGTATATTTTATATTTCTCCGTTTTCTCTTCTTTCTAAGTGACGCAAAGAAGTGTACTGCTTTCGTTCTTACCTTATAACTACTTTACGCGCTTGATAGCACTACCAAACATGCACCGGTTTTAAGCGAAGGCCACAAAAAGCTTTCAAATTATCTTTGTTGATTCAGTTGTTATTGAACAGAGTGAAAGATTCTTTATCTTTATTTAGTTTTATGTAAATATTCATTTTAAATATTCAAAATTCCTTCGATAAACTTTAATCTAGTTCTGGATTTAATTAGAAATTTTCTGAATTCAAATTTGTTTTACGTCAAATACGAGCAAATAAGAAAGTATTAATGTTTGTTTTATAAAAAAAATTACTTTTTTATTACTAATTTAACTGCTTTTTTTTTAATATAGATGTTCCTTTTGTCTAGCAGTGTATAAAAAATACTATTTTATTATACTTCAATAAATAACAAGAATTTATTTTGTATTCCATGAAATTTGATAAAACCATTAATTATAAATTTATAGTATAACGAAAATATTAATTATACTGTAAGTAGAAAATAATACACGAATGTATTTATCTAATCGGGAAAAATAGTAGTAACACAGAAATATCTACATTTTGTTATCGAAATATCAGACTTAATAGGTAAGGATTTCTGTTTTTTTTACGTTTATAGCATAATAATTATAAAAACTTTTCTCATAACTTGGCTAATAAACAATTATTTTTAATCAAAAAAGTATACACGTGTGAAAATTATATACGTTTAAGCAAAAACATTTTCGATAAGATGTATAAAAATGAAGTAATTCGTAAATTTTTATCATAGAAATACTTATATAAAATTGTATTATATAAATAATTCTATCATATCAAAAATAAATTCACAAATATTTCAAAAATAAATTTACACATATTTTAAGTTGTAAATGAGTTGTATGTAATTTTTCCTCTGAAAAAAAGAGATTAAATCCTAAAAATAGTTTATGAGCTAAAATAGTTAGAATCTAACACTAATTTTAAAAAATAGACGTTTTGATCTGTAGGTTAGTCATTGATTGAGAAATATTTGTTAGTATATATATTAAAACTTATTATTTAAACTTACTTAATATAGTCGCGGTTTCCTTTTGACCAGTGGACGATCTCTGGACGAGAGTCTACATTTTAAATTAATTTTTAATTTAATTTTTAAATTATATTTTTCCCAGGTTGCCAAGTTTAATGACAACAATTTTTCAAGATTTTATACTTTTAACAAGAATTCATTTTTTTTTCATTTGTAAGTTAGCTATAAAACTATTAGTTATGACCTTTAAATTACCGATATTTGAAATTAATTGTAGAAAGTGCAAACGTAAATGCACGCAGTTGACCACGCAGTTTAATTTTGTTAAATATCATATAGCGAAATGATTTGTTTAAAATTTTCATTTAGCTTATTTTTTGCATCTTTTTTAATTGTAATATTCGCTTATTATTTATACGTGCACCTGCGATTTTATGAATCAAATGAGAAATAATAAAGTTTTTCATCTTTCCTTCAAAAAATCGTTTAATTATTATTTTTAACATATTTATATCATGAAAAACAAATATAAACCTATATATCTACAACATTATTTACGGACCAAATTTTTACTTGCGTATTATGTAATTTTATATATATAATATGATATTTTACTGATGCAATAACGTAGCTATATAATTGTATATATATTATACACAATAGTTTAATTTAATAAGTTTATTAGACTTCGCAGATATATTGTATTTAATTAAATCGATCATTAATGAATTGCTATACCGCTGCTTTGAACATACACTTATAATTAACCCTTTCAGACCCAATGTACATTGAAATGTACATACAGGGAAATCTGAAATCGAAGGATTGAAGTAGAAAAAATAAATTTTTTCCACTTAAATCTTATATTTAGACCATATAAGTAACAAGTCAAAATATACTTAAAAAAGTGATATATTATGGCTATGTTTAATTCAGTTCTGAAAAGGTTAAAATTTTTCTTTGTAGATATGTATGTACATTACCTAATGAACAAGCTTTGAATAAAATGTCGCAACGAATACCTATTAGGAATGCAGTTACGTCTCAGACTAATGTAAAAAATGAAATACCAAATTTAGAATTCCCTATTGGCATTTAGGTGGAAGAATTTAAATTAACTCTTTGGATAAACAAACTTTGTATTTACAAATGTACATTGTCGCGTGAATTCAGCGCGATCCGCATGATCTATTGGAAGTCGGGATGGCCGGTGCGGATGACACGACGTCCCTGATGATTTACGCTCTTTACACGCGCCAGATGCACTAACTCGCGTCCGGCTCGCGCTGGTGACTCCGGCTAATTGTGCATGACTCAAGCGACCGGCACCAGCCTACGTGCTAAGACACGGGCGTCGATAAGGGCTGCCTTTGTCGTAGCGGGAGGTGAGACGCTGGCCGAGGCTGACTCGGCGCGGATGTTTAGAAATTCCGCGTTGATCCGGCACCAGGAGTTACTGAATCGGCACCATACGTGGACACCGACTTATCAAATCTAACTATGGGGATCGACATGCTGCTCCTCTTTAAATTCACTTAACTTGATATAATTATGTTGGCTTATAGCTCTAAATTGATCTTGTATAATTGAATCTAATCAAAACATATTGATAGTTTTTGATCAACTAAAGTATTGAAAACTGAAATTTTCCGCAAGTCTCTAAAACTGCATTCATTGCTGGTTTTGTTTTATAATATACTTTTATCTTCTTTTCATTTTACAGTTGAGAATTCTAATTTACTCTACGCAGATCTAAAAAAAACCCATTAAATTAAACTTAGTTCTAGTTACAAATTCAGAGATTTACAAGAAGTTATAAGCATAATTTATTATTTTTTGAAAGCTGTGAATCTTTTCGAACCAATTCTTTCTTTTTAATAACTTTAATTGCTTGCGTTTCATTACTTTTATTGATTATCTTTTTCGGGGCTATACAGCAATTTATACAATAAAAAATTAAGAACAAAAATGCAGTAATCTTAATATGTTACACCACCATAAATTATTAATTTTCTACTGATCTTTAATAAAAAAGATTAATATTTCGTACGGTAATTAGCTTGCCTGGTCTAAGTTAAAATGAGTTTGACTAAAATTTATTATGCAAAAAAAATAATACTGTTAAAATTGTGTAAAATTTTTGCCGTACCTTATATTATCGAATCTCATCGTAAACTTAGCTGAGATATAAAATAATGTGAGGAGTATAACTTATTATTATATATTTATTCAAAAGCGTGAGCTTTTCATTTTTGTGCTTTTTATTTTTATACAGAATATGTGATAATTATATTACACATATCCTACATTATATTTCATTCTTTAAATAACCATTAAAAATTTGGAAATTACAATGATTAAAGGGGCTAATATTTGGAGCTAATGTGTGTAGATAACTAATGTTTATAGTAACAAGGATGAAGCTTTATTCAAACAAAGTTAAAAATGTTCTATAGAACATAATAGTAATAAATAAATACTATACTAATAAATATATAGGCATATCATTAAAATATTCTTTATGTCAGTTTTGCAGTCTACCGCGTAAATTATAATATATATGCAAATTTGCATTTAAAAAACTGACAGTCATTAACAATTATTTGATTTTCATCGCAACTTTTACAAGTACACAGATGGTTGAATGTTTTTCTAATTTTAAATAAATATTTACTCGTTAAAAAATAATTAATAAATTTAAATTTTACACTTGTACGTTTTATTTATTCAATATTCCATTTTTTATATTACAATTCTTAAATTAACAATTTAGCATTTAAAAAAACTAAAAGTATGTTTCAATTTCTTCAAGCTTCATTAAAAAACATCTTCTATTAACTTTTTCGACAGTTGCAGAATGCAGTCGCCCAATTGCTTAGTGCAAAAAGAAGGACGCAGAGAACGGTATCGCGACGGTCAGTGCGCGGCTGCACTGCACCCCCCACGAAAAGTCGAGCTTGCAAGGTTGCAGGTTTGCCCTCGCTGAAGACATCCCCAAAATGGCAGATACCATGGTGGTCGATTGAGGGATGCGCGAGTATTTTCACGGTCATCCCAGCCGCTTGGCCCGCGGATCACAGCCCGTTAACAGGATGAATTAGCGTTCGCCTCGGTCGTGGGTACCCCAGCCTTCAAGGGGTCGGACGCCCGAGAAGGCGCGTCTGCTGCGTCGGAGCACCGGCGCCCGCCGTTTGTTGTTGTTGACGCTTATTGATTACTCCTTTTCGAGGCAAGCGCGGCCCTCCTGCGCGTCTCGAGGATGCTGCTGCAGGCATTTTCGGTGAGTGAAATTCAATACCTACCTTTTTACAGTCTTTAAAAACAGAATCGCACTTTGTAGGGTGGGGCCTAAAAAATTTTCTTTGAGGATTTTGTCATCTGAGCACTTTGTGCCAGTTTTTCTTAAGTGCTAACAATGTTTTTCTTTTTATAATTTTGTTTTTAATTAGTTTATTTTAAGATAAATTATAATAATTAACATATGATTCTAATTTAAATAATCTCTCAAAAAAATTTTCATGTTTGATTTCAGGATTTATAAGTTCAAATTCTTTATTGATTATAGTCATTGAATCACAGAAAAATTTAGTTAAAAAATGGATTCTGCTACAGAATTAGATCAAATTGATAAGCTTGTCAAAGAAGCAGAGGCTTTAAAAATTCGTCTGGATGATGAAAGGCAAAAATTAAATGATGTTACTCGTAAGCTTCTTAATTGAACTTCTGTTTATTTTGAATTCATGTGCATGATTTTCATTATACTTTTTTTATAGTTGCCATTGTTGCTGACAGATTAGAACCAATTAGCTGTATAAATCTTAAACCTCGTAGAGTTTTGAAAGGACATCAAGCAAAAGTATTGTGTTCTGATTGGTCTCCAGATAAACGACACATTGTTTCTTCTTCTCAGGTTTGTTTTCGAATGAATTAATTTAATTTTAAAATTATAGATACTTATAATACAAATAATTGTTTTAAAACAAATATTTTCTATTTGTAGGATGGTAAAATGATAATTTGGGATGCTTTTACAACAAATAAGGAACATGCTGTTACTATGCCAACAACATGGGTTATTACTTGTGCATATGCACCGAGTGGTCAACTTGTGGCTTGTGGGTAAGTAAATAAAGATTAAAAATAAAATATATATTTTCAACAATGTTTCCGAGTACAAGACATGTCAATTCAGAATTTAAAAAAATATTTAAAATTTTTAGTGGTCTTGATAATAAAGTCACGGTGTATCCCTTGAGCCTTGAAGATGATGTATCAGCAAAGAAGAAGACAGTAGGCACACATACGTCTTACACATCCTGCTGTGCTTTTCCGAACAGCGATCAGCAAGTACTGACGGGTAGCGGTGATAGTACTTGCGCTCTATGGGACGTCGAAAGTGGACAACTTCTTCAAAATTTTCACGGACATTCAGATAGCGTGATGGCTATAGATCTTGCGCCTAGTGAAACGGGCAACACATTTGTTTCAGGTAGCTGCGACAAACTGGTATTCATATGGGACATGAGAAGCGGCCAATGTGTACAAAGTTTTGAAGGACATGAATCTGATGTCAATTCGGTATAATTCTTTCTTTCTAATGCATGAGTATATTAATTGAGTATATTAATTAAATACAAGATAAAACGACCATAAAGTAATATTTCAAATTTTGACATTAGAGTTTATTATTTGTAAATTGTTGAAGTTTTCTAAAGCGCAAGAATAAGATTATTGAAAAGCATCTCTTGACTGCAAAACTAAAAACAAAGTATCAACCGTTAGTGCTGTCACTTACGCGACATTAATCAAATAAAGAGCTTTTTATAGTACAGCCAGATGAAATTAAAGTCACGTAAATGAAACGTTATCTTTTCAAGGAATTTTTACTAGTTTCTTATTAACTAAAAAACTGTACTTTTTTATCAAATCTTTGAATATCGATTTTTTTATCAATAGGTTCGATTCCATCCAAGCGGCGACGCAGTAGCCACGGGTTCAGATGATGCGACCTGCCGACTGTTTGATTTGCGCGCTGATAAGGAGGTCGCTGTATATACCAAGGAGAGTATAATATTCGGTGCTACCGCAGTTGATCTTTCAGTTAGTGGTCGTCTACTGTTTGCTGGTTATAATGACTACACAGTCAACGTCTGGGACACGCTTAAGTGTCAACGGGTAGCATTACTTTACGGCCATGAGAACCGGGTTTCGTGTCTTCGCGTCTCACCCGACGGCACAGCACTGTCCACCGGTAGTTGGGATTCGACGCTGCGCGTCTGGGCTTAGGATCTACTGTCGGAAGCAATGCTCTCTTGGCGCTCTTTATTCTCCTACATATGTAAAGTATCTTTGCAAACAATTTAATCAAAAAAAGATCATTTTTTTCTTAAATATTCATAAATTATCTATTCGTTGCCTCTCTTCATTTTCTAAGTTTTTCAAAATAAATTTTTACAATATGTGTTCACTAATATAAGTTTTTTTAATATGCATGCAAAGAAACTTTTAACAAGATACAATATGGTTTTCTTATAAATAATTAGGCACAAATTATAAACATATAGTATCTTTTAAGAAACAGAAAAACTACTTGCAGAATATATCTTTTAAGATTTTTTTTTATTTTTAATATAAACTCTAAAAAAATTTACTTGGAATCACTTATTTTGAGATTCTAAAATCTAGTATTAACTCGTTTATTAATGAAAGTTATGTTTACTCATGTTTTCTATATTCTGTACAAAAATAAATTTTATAAATTTAAATAACTATTAATAACCTATTGAGATTTAATGAAAAAAATCATTGGTCTACATTCAGACTTAAAACAAAAATAAATGTACCAGTAAATAATATTCATAATATTAAATTTGATTACGTATTTGCTGGTATAGTTGTTTGATGATCGTTCTATAAAATACAAAGTGTGTTATACTAAGCAAGTTTTAGACAAATAAAAGTTTCTTATTCATATACTAAAAAGGTGCTTGTGTTTAAGTTTATTAAAAA
This sequence comes from Ormyrus rosae, assembly GCA_035047165.1. NCBI lineage: Eukaryota > Metazoa > Arthropoda > Insecta > Hymenoptera > Ormyridae > Ormyrus > Ormyrus rosae. The sequence continues at coordinate 50,299 of JAWWML010000032.1, read as the reverse complement.
AAAAAAATTTTAAAATCATTGTTACAGTATGTTAAAACTTTATATTTAAAATATTGAAGATATTAAAAAAGAAACGTCGATTGTTACACGTAATATATTAATATATTAACAAATCACAACTATTTAATTATATTTTTATTGCTGTTAAGTTCCTTTTTCTTATGAAAAAATATAAAGGCGATTCTTCTTTATAAGAATATTGCATTTGTTTTTTAATTTATTTATCAAATTTTGTCAAACGTGAAAATTTTAAATTAGAAAATTTAAATCTTCATATCTCATATGAATAATAAACTATTGTTTCAAATTTAGCATATTTGTATAAATATATAAATGCAGATTTAATTTGCATTACTACATTAAAAAAAAAGTTTATTGTACATTTTACGCAAAGCCTCTCTCTTTATTACAAGATTTCGAGTAACTCTTGTAAAAAAATTTATGCAAAGACTAAGGTATTGTCAGTGTGCAATGAACTTTTTCCAATGTAGATATTTTAAACGCAATAAATTCTAATTAATTATTACTTAATAGTTTTTGCATTATGTTTTATTGAGTCCAAAGGGAGTCAAGAGAATTATGTAGTAAATACTAACTAAAAAGCATGGAAAAACAGATTGTAAGAATAAAAATGCACGAAAATTCGCATTTAACTTATAAGTGAGATTATATATATGAATTAATTAAAGAGTAAAAACAAAAAAAGCTTAAGAAATACGAGCGCCCTTCAACACGAGTTAGCGATGATTATGTTCCTGATAAAAATATTTTTATTTAAATGTATGTGAATTATATATTTTAAATAAATATTCTTCGGAATTAGCCGCACACAGATAAGGTTTTTATGCTAATTTTAACTTCTTAAATTTTGATCAAAATTCCATATTAACTACTGACAAATTTTCTTTGCATTATTATACAATTGAATGAAAGTATCGTTTTTATTGCGAAATATTTAACATATCGAAAGTGAATTCTAAGAAAATTGTGAATAATTTCATTCAATTTTTCATGTAACTTTTATAAAGATATTTCCATCAGGAGAAATTATATGACAGGGCAATTGCAAAAAAATTATATTAGTGTCGTCGAAAAACAGATTTAGGCATTTAATGCATAGCGATCGAGTGTGCACACAGTAAATGTAAAAGGAAGTTATACGCTAACAAAAAATAAAATTTGTGATGTCCTAGTCAGCGGAGATGGGAGTAAATCGTGCATAGGCTGGTCCTAATTTATAGTTCATTCGACAATAGGAATACTCATTGTTGGTTGCAAACAGTGCAAGATGTAAATGTAATATCATGCATAAATCAGAGACATCTTGTAAACAATAAGAAATATTTAGCGAGCAGTGTAAAAAATGTACTTTTATATTTAATTTTTTTCTGTTATATTAATTTAAAACTGTTATATATTATTTTATACTGATAGACATTTAGTGTTTATGCGAGAAGAGAATGCGTATTTAATTTAATTACTTATGTATTAAATTTTGTTAAAATAATTTTTAGTTTTTTTATTTTTATTTGTAAGTATTATTTGTACTGTAATAGATTATTAAATGTTATGTCGTTGTAAAGAAGAGTTACAAGATGAAATTTTATCTGTTATGATTAAACAACTGCCACATAATTTATGATAAAATACTTTTCAATAGATTAGAGTGAATAAAAATATAAAATATGAAATTGAAATTTTAAGGCTATTCTTTTTATTTATTCCTGATATTACTCCTAAAATGCAAACTTTGAATTTCTGAGGTTGAATGTCTTTTACGTTTTATAATAAACAAAAATGATTAAATATTTGTACAATATATTAGTAAAAGAATATATATTATACAATAAATTATTGTTTATAATTTGAATTACGATTGCATGCATTTTATATAACGTTTTTGTATGAAATAAATCAAGAGTTTTTGTAAAATATTTTATTTTTGATGTTTTATAATAAAATAACATGGAAAAGAATTCATTAGCTGATCAGAAACTAGTTTTCAATATATTATTTTTCACGTGAAAATTTTTGTTGTTATTTATAATATTAAACCAAATGTCACGCATCTCTTTCATCACTTAAATTCATTGCATTTAATGATTTTTTTCAATATATAATAAAAATTTACATAAAAATAGATCTGAATCGAGGTTTCACTTCTACTGGGCGTCCCACAGTGGTCACGATTTTTTAAATATAAGCTATATTCTTTGTCATTATTATTGAGTTATATTGATTCTAGAATTGAAAAAAATATAAAAACTTACAAAAATATAAAAATTAAGGCACTAATAATAAAATTATATTTTTTATTATAATTCAAAGATTTCAATAAATGATATAATATTTATTTTTAATAGTCTCTAATAATCCTTGAATATTTCGTTAACTTACTCTTAAATATAATTACAAGTACTGTATCACATTAGAATCAATGTTTTGATATTTAATAAATTTCTTACAATTTTTTAAGAAAATGCAATATTTTCAATTTTTAATTGATTAAAATATTAAAACATTTGTATGAAAGAAATAAGTATTATAATTTTTTTGATGAGTTCAAATTTTCAAAATAATAAAACTTAATTGAAAAATTAGTTTTTGATCAGTTTTCCCAATTATCAAGAAATTCTTTCTTATGGATAATAGAAGAAATTTTGTGGTCTAATCTCTTGCAGCCTGCTGTAGAGTATAAGTTATGAGGTTCAGGTGCATAAGTTACATGTGCTAAAGCTTGTTGAATCAAATCTTGAGAAGGTTTAAATATTCCCCAGTGTTCAAATATATCTATTATACATCGAATCACATGTTTTTCTTCCATTGGAAGAAATGGGATATGATGATCAATTAGTTTGGATTCAATGGTTCCACTTCTGTATAAACCTCCATCTTCGTTAAAAGCACCTTTAGCTATTAGAGATTCAAAATCTTGAAGAGTTGTCTCTTCACGATTTTTGCCCTTTTGCCAAAGGTCTATCATTCGTTCAATAATTTCATTACTTCCAGTATTTGATAAAAATATAAAAATAGATTTACTTTTCTTTCTGCCTCTCCAACTCGAATAATCAATAAAAGGAACTAAAATATCTAAAAGACCACGTGGCATTTTGTCGACTTCGTCAAAAACAAATACAGATCTTTCACAAGTGTCTAATGCCTGTAGAATTTTGTCTCTTAAAATTTCCTGTTATAAAAATGAAAAACAAAAAATGAACTTTCAAATACCTGTGAACTGTTAGTATAAATTGAAAAAATAAAAAATAAATTTAAGACTATTTAAACATAAGATCTGTTAAATAAGACAATCTTCCTTTAAAAATAATTAAAAAAGTAAAATATGAAATACATTTTTTCAAAAAATATATAGTATACATACCTTGTACGTATCAACTTTAATATCTGATGGAAAATCACTTCTACCATTAAAGAAATGATAATGTTTACTTTTTTCTCCTTTTTTAAATAATGCTTCAGCTATCATTGTGACAACATAATTTTTTCCACTTCCGGGCAATCCATGAAGACTTAAAACTAATGGTTTCCTTGGATTTTCGTGATAAAAATGACTTTTAATTGCACTCAAAATTATATCACTTGCAATATGTTGGCCATATAACCTTGTACTTAACTTATTTTTAAGAACTAAAATATTTAAAGAACAAATAAATTATTTTTAGTTATGTATAATATAATTGAAAGCATAATAGGAGTTCAGTTTATTACTTTATTAATACTTTAATTTGACATAATTATTAAATAAAATAGATTTTGGATCAAACATAATTTTTTAATTATTTAAAATATTTACCAGCAGGTCCTGCATCAATAAAAGCTTCTTCACAACATTCATATAAATTACAGCGAAAAGTATAACCTAACCATGCTGCACCAGTAGCACTACCAACAATAATGCTTTCGAAGAAAAATGATCTTGTTAATTGTAAAGTACTTGATAAAATAACTATGAAAACTAAGAAATAATAAGTATTCATCGTTTATATCTCTATTTACTCTTCTTACAATCATTCAAATTTATAAATACTGAAATCAACAATTAGTAAAGAAAATTGCTATTAACAATCATTTGAAAAGTACAACTTTTAACAAGTATTTAGATTATAAGCAAATATAATATTATCACTATCTTATAATCACTGATAATTATGTAAAAATTATTATATAAATCTTCAAATTATATATTGAAAATATTTTTTTGGGCTATTTAACTATTGTCACCGGTGTAAACAGTAAGCACCGGTAAAATTTTCTTGTAAACTGAGAAATGAATAAGATAATGGAAATGGATGGAACAGTATAATACGACGAGCATTCATATGTATATATATATAGGTAAAACTACTTCAGAAAGCTCAAATGTATATAAGTATATAGGAATGCTATGCCCACAGCGGCAGAAGATGGGAACAGGAGCTGGTTCCGTGTCTTCTCTTCTAAAAGGCAGAGGTGTCGCGTTGCGCCAAATTTGACGGCTACAGCACCGATTATTCGCATATGGCTGTATATATGTATTATTCTGCCAATAAAACTCAGTTAAACTAGCTACAGCACCGACTACCGGCTTCCATCCTCCAAGCTACGCCTCTATTATCAAGAAGAAATTCATCTGCTCTCTTCAACTTCGCTAAAGACTACCGAGTACCGAGCTGAGTGGTAGCACGTTCATTTTGGCACTAATTTATATCAATCAATTTTAACGTTCGACGTAGTAGTCAATCAGTCATATATTCTAAATAGTGATTAATCGGCGTTCACATTTCATTCATTCTGTTAGGCGAGAAGGGCCAAACCTGGTGCACATTAAATATAATCAATTCAATCTTAATCCATTTTATTTTTAAATAATCTTTTATTTCTAAATATACAGTTTGTAGAAAATAGAAATGTCATGTATTAGATCATAATTAACAAATTGCTTTTACATTTTATTTAAACAAAAATTATTAAAACAGGAAAATGAACATGAAGTGTAAAGAGACTTTTTTTTATTTATTATAAAAGCAAAAATCAATTATTATTTAATTGTTCTTGAAAATATCATACAAGAGAATTTTTTTTCGATTTGTTTGAGCAATAATCTGAATTATTTAATGTCCAGAATTAGATAAATGCACTTTTATGTCAGCATTAGCATACGTAACATTTAAAAAATGCAATTAAATTTACCGCTCTAAGCAGGCCACTGCCTTATAATAATAATAGTTCTCTTCTCTTGTTCCACCGCGTTCCATCAATAGAGATTTAAAAATTAAAATTTTAATTACCAATTTAATACAGAAAAGCGGAAGAGAACAAAAGAACTATAATATTTATTAGGCATGGGTGCATGTGGCAGTCTGGCAGTGGCGTGGTGCGCGTGTCGGCTTCTTTCTGGACAGTCAGACCAGGAATTCAGGAATCAGACGACAGTCCCCAAATTATCACTGGTGAGAAGTTAGCCTCGATCCTCGGAAGCGATGCAAATGATACATTTGCCGATTTCAGATTGAGTCACTGAGGCTCACATTCTGACGGTGCACTTTATTTGTATTTTGCTTTCTCGGAAGCTACATTTTATTCGTTTCAGAAAAAAGTCCTTGTTTCACAGTAGCGTAAGTCTAAGCAGCAAGTAAAAATGCCGCAGTACAAAAGTAAGTAAATATTCATAAAAAATTACTTTTTCATTTCTAACCTTCACCAAACATTTAACGGGACTTTTAGTATAAACGTTTAATTTTTTTTTTATTTAAGCAGTTTTTAAGTCCGCTAAGGAGTTATTTAATAAACGTTTAATGCATTTTGATTTTGCCGAAAATGGTATTTTTATTATTCTTGTTTTTACTTGCAGTTAGGGTTAAATGGGGAAAGGAAACTTTTTCTAATGTTGAAGTCAACACAGATGAGGAGCCAATGCTTTTCAAAGCACAGCTATTTGCTCTAACTGGAGTACAACCAGAAAGACAAAAAGTTATGGTACAAGGAATGACTTTAAAAGACGATGAATGGGGTAATATTCGACTAAGAGATGTATGTATTCTAAAACTTTCAAAAGAACTTATAATTTTTTTAAATTTCTTTTTATTTAAAAATTTTTACAGTTATTAAAATATTTTATTTGTTAATTAACTTCAGCAAAAAATGTAAAGATAAATATATATATATATATATAAAGGATTGTTCTCTTACAAAAGAAATCATACATATTTTGAAAGAATTAATTCTTATTTTTAGAATGTCATGGTACTAATGATGGGATCTAAAGAAGAAGATGTACCCAGTGAGCCTGTAGAAAAGCCAGTATTTATAGAGGATATGAATGAGTCTGAATTGTCAAGTGCATTAGATTTGCCAGCTGGTTTGACTAATCTTGGAAATACATGTTATTTAAATGCTACAGTTCAATGTTTAAAAACAGTTCCTGAATTGCGGGAAGCTTTAAAAAAATTTACTGGTAGTCTTACCACGTCTAATAGTTTAGAGTTTTCACAGAGCATAACAGCAGCATTAAGAGATCTATATGACAAAATGGATGAAAGCTCTTCTTCACTGCCACCATTGATTTTAGTTCAAATGATGCATTTTGCTTTCCCAAGATTTGCAGAAAAATCAAAAATGGGAGGTTTCCAACAACAAGATGCCAATGAATGCTGGACAGAACTTATAAGGATGCTTCAGCAAAAATTGCCTGCAAAAGTACTTAAAGCTTTTAAACTTTTTATTTTATTATTTCTTTTATATTAAAACTATCATTTAATATTGCCATTTATATGCACTTTATTTATATTAAATTATATTATTTATTTTTTTAAAAAAAATGTATTAATTAGAAATTCAAAAAATGTTTTAGGAAAGTCCTGAAGGTGACAACAGTGTTGCTAGTTATAAACCTAGATCTATAATAGAGCAATATTTTGGTGGTACTTTTGATACAGAATTAAAATGTGATGAATCAGAAGATGAACCACCAACTAAAGGAAAAGAAGAATTTTTACAGTTGAGTTGTTTTATCTCTAGGGAAGTTAGATATATGTTTTCAGGAATTGAAAGTAAAATGATAGAAAAAATAACGAAAATGTCTCCAACGCTTGGAAGAGACGCAATTTATACAAAAACGGTAAAATTTAATATCGTAATAAACAGGATGACAGGATTGTTATTAAAAGTTTTAATAACCGAATTTTTATTATTCTTCTAGTCAAAGATTAGCAGACTACCGGCGTATTTAACCATACAATTTGTACGTTTCCAATATAAGGAGAAGGAAGCTGTTAATGCAAAACTATTAAAAGATGTAAAGTTCACGTTAAATTTTGATGCATTTGATTTGTGTACAAGAGAGTTGCAAACCAAATTGACACCCATGCGTGAAAAATTCCAAAAATTTGAAGAAAAACAATTAGAAGAAGTTCGTAGTTCAAAAAAGAAAAAAGATAAAGAGGAAGAAGAAAAAAAAGAAACCAAGAAAGAACAGTTTTGGTTTTCAGACGGTAAGATTATTTATTTTTTATTAGTGACACTGAAGTCTAAAATTATTTATAGAAAGATAGAGATTTATGACAGCATGCCTGGTAAAAACAAAAGCGTTTAAAATTAAATTCTTTGTTTTATTTATATAATGAAAAATACATATTTCTTTATTTTTTTTTTATTTAAAAAACTTTAAAGTTCACAGAATGAAAGGTTTTTATATGAAATCCGACATTCATAATTATATTTAAAAAACATTACAAATAAATTTGCGGTATGTGGATCACAATGAAATTTGTAATTATTAGAATTAAATAAATTTATGAAAAATATTAAGGATAGGGATCAAGCGAGGACCACTGGCTAGCCATACTTCTAGGCTGTCGAAGTGGATTCTGTGAGGTCCTCCTTGAATACAAACATTACAGAAGCTCATTTAATCTGTCATGTTGAAAATTCTGTTTATGTAAAGTGAATTTAAATCGTCTAAGAGTATTTTTTCATTAAATTAACCTTTAACAATTATTTTGTAGATCTAGGTTCAAACAATAGCGGCTATTATACATTGCAAGCAGTTTTAACCCATCAAGGCCGCACTAGCAGTAGCGGGCACTACGTAGCGTGGGTGCGCCAGAAGGGAGAATCCTGGATCAAATGCGACGATGAAAACATCACTGTCGTGACAAGTGAAGATGTACTAAAGCTCAGCGGTGGTGGCGACTGGCATTGCGCTTATGTACTCCTTTACGGTCCAAGGATACTTGAACTGCCAGTCAATGAGCCCGAAACTCCAATGAATACTGAAGAGTCTATGGAATCTACTACTGTTCAAAATTAGCTTATTATTAATATGCTTTCGAATCGAGAATTTTTCTCGGGAATTTTTTTTAACTTGCATTTTAAAAATTTTAGCGTGTCAATTGATGAAAAAGTTCGTTGTACAGTTTTTTAATTGCAATAATATCTTAAAAAATTGAATATTCTATCGTACCTAGAGAAATTTATTTTAAAATTTTTTATCTAAACATTAATATCTCGTTTAGTTTAATCTAAATTTATTCAAAGTTTTAATATCTTAAGCTGTGGATAAATTTTTTTGATTTTTTCAAGATTAAGTTATTTTTTTGGCGATTCGTAGAATCGTCAGTCCTTAATAAAAAATAAACAATGATGTATTAATAAAATTTATGTCTAAAAATATTAGCATTACATTGTAAATAAAAAAGTGGTTAAAGTTTAAATTTATTTTAAAAACTGCATTAAAAATGTGAACAACAAACGAAGCTGATACGCTAAAATTGCAGGGCGAAAAATGTAGAATAAGCCAAACCTACAAAACAAAGCCAGATTTGATACTTTGATTGAAAAAGCACTTGAACAAAATCAATGTGATCAATAAAGTGCTATTAATCATAAAAATTTCGAGTAAATAAATGGTTCTAAATGCAGTACAGTTTTCCAAGAAATTAATTTCTTTAACGGAATAGCAGTATATGTGATGTTTATACTTGCATTTTTTATTATTACTTGAAACTTATAATTGTAAAATATTCATCCAGTTTTCCAAGAAATTAATTTCTTCAATAGAATATAATCATGTTTATACTTGCATTTTTTATTGTCAAAACGTTTAATTGTAAAGTATTTAGTTAAAATACTGCAACGAAAAGTATATAATCTATTCATGCCGATCCATCAGAAAGCATACTTTCTTATTAACACGAATCTTGTTAATTGTAAATTGTTTGACAAAATAACAATGAATACGAAGAAATAATGAATTTTCATATTTTATATCTTTTATTGATTCTTCTCACAATCAAATCAAACTTCAATTCAAATTTAAACAATTAAGTCAACAATTAGTATGGAAAACTACGTTTAATAATGATTTGGAAAGCACAACTTTTATAAAGTTTTTAGATTATAAACAAAAAATATTATCATTATTTTAATATTATTTTTAAACGTGATGATTTAAGTTTTTTTTAAATATCATATTTTAATTATTAAATGTATAATAAACTAAATTAACGGAAATTTTTAAAAATAAATATCTAGTGTGATCAATAAATCTTTAAAATTATACATTGAAAATATTTTTTTTGGCTATTAACGTCTTATCTACTGGCGCGAGCAACAGTAAAATTAAACTATAAACTGCTAAATGAATAATGGAAATGAATGAATAGTATATGGCGGAACGAAATATTTACGTGTACTCATACATAGGTAGGTACTCCTGAAGCATATACATACGTATAGTTAACTATCCAGTTTTTCAAATGAGACCATTTTCAATATAATTAATCAAAATTGGGTTTATGGGTTTTATTTTTAAATAATCTTCAAATGAATAATTTACTAAAAATAAGTAATATCAGATTTATCATACTTTTTATACGAATAAAAATTATTAAAACTGGAAAATGAAAACTCATTAATATTTTCAAAATTTATTATTATTAATAATACATAATTCACGGAGTCATAGCATATGTTGTATATAAATCACGTGAAAAGGCACTTGAAGAGCACAAAATCAATGCGATTACTAAAGTGCTATATAAACCGTAAAAATAATGAGTATGAGTAAATTGTTCTAAATACAGTGCAGTTTTCCAAGAAATTAATTTCTTTAACAGAATAGTCGTATATACCATGTTTATACTTGCATTTTTTATTATCACCCGAAACTTATAAGTGTAAAATATTTAGTCTAAATACTTAAGTTCGCGTGAGAATTTTGCGTTAAAAAATTTATTCGAGTAGGGCACTTTATATTTTATACTGTCGTAAAAATTGGATCTTTAATAACTTTTTTACTACACGGAGTTTCTTGATGAAACTCGCCAAGGAATTTTGTGATTTTTAAGATATTGTTAGATGATATATGAATGATGATTGTATATCTTCTTTTATAAGATTAAAGAAATTTTATTAATAGTACATTGTGTACCAACGGCGCAAAACAACACATTGTTGCCCGTGGTGCACATACTATTTTTCTATACTGCTGGCGCAAAATTCGATTTTCCATGCCATGTGTTGCCGGCGAAAAATAATAATTTCCGCCCTAGGGTGGGAATGTACTATTTTGCGCCCGTGACACAGGCATGGAAAAATCAAATTTTGTGCCCGCAGTGTCGAAAAATAATTTGACGTTTTATTAATTTATTCATTATAACTGTTCATGGTATTATAGTAAAAATTTATATGGAGTACAATATAATTTTTTACTTAATAATATAACAAAATTGTTTATATGGGATAATTTATTTAAGGCAATTTTATTTAAGGTAATAAAAAATGTAATTGAACAATTTAAGTTGTTTTATATTAACCTTTTAGCTGCGGGGAAATTTCAGTACAAATCGACCTCCTATAAAATGCAAAATTTACCCATATAATCACTGGATACCTCAAGTAGAGTCCCCGACCTGACTGCTGGTCGATATATCGACCATCCCCGCAGCTAAAAGGTTAAATGCACTATATTGCTTTAAAAAGTTTTTAACGATTTTTCTTACTAAATACAAAAACTTTATATAAATATATTCTTGATTAAAATAAAACCATAATAAGAATATCATATTTTACGTTGTTTATTTTAAAATTGTTTTATATTCATCTTGAGACAGACATGATTAATGATTAATCATTTAGAAAAAAAAAACACAAAATTATTGTGATTTATTTCTTGACCAAGATTTACAGGATTGGCTATTGAAATCATTAACGCACGACAGACACTATGTATTATCAGACTATGTATCATCAGGCTTAAAGAACTAAAATTATTATTGTAGAGATGATAACTTTTTATACTTACGGACCAATTACAATGATTAGTGGATTATTTAATTATAAATAGAATGAAGTATGAATAAAAATGTTTGTAATACTTTAAACATTACAATTTTATATCATAAAAGTTTATTATAAAGTTCTTTAAATTAATATTGCGTTCTTGATAAATATTGATATTAAAAAACTTAATTAAAATATTTTATAAAAATTTTTCACAAAATAATTTTCTTTAAGTCTTTTTAATCGATATTATATAATAAAGAAGATCCATGATCTTATAATAATCTTACAACCGTTTGCAATGAAATTGATTGTGCTTAAATTTATTCACTGAAGTTATATAGTAAAAAAGTTTTACAGTGAAACGCAGGCTTATTTTATTAAAAATTTAATTTAACATAATTTATTTTAATTTAATTTAATCTTAATTTATTAAAAACTTTTAATAATAATTTAATAAAATCGGAAATAAATTTTTCTGTTACGCTTGAATTATTGCAAGATAGGCCAACAAAAAAGATATCTACTTTAACAGAGAACAAAAGTCCTAATGTTATTATGTGAAACTTGAGTACCCTCTACAAAATTTAAGTCTGTATTTGTGTGAATCCAAAGTAAATATCAAAATATTCAAAGTAATTAGATAGTCAGTCGAACTGAAGTGAATCGTACGTTAAAACGAGCAACTGAGATACTCTCGCAACTCTTCTACAGCGAATGCGAATAAAAGTAAAACCGCGTAAAACATGGATTCGAAAAGCAAGATAAGTGGAAAAACAAATGTAATGGAAGTAAAACACATATGGACTATTAGCAATTTCAAATCCGAAACAAAACCAGGAACTTGCCTAGTCTCGCCAACGTTCTTTCTTGGCGGCGATGGTGATTTGCAAGGTAGAAAATAATATTTAAAAATTTTTACTTCTAATTCTTTCCTCCTTTGAAAATCGTTATTTTCCTTTTATATATAAATCAAATTTTTCAAAAAAGAATGTGCAATAAAGTTAAATAATCATCTAAAAGCATTTTTTTTTTGTTTATAATATATACTGCACTATCTGCTCGTCGCTCGCTTATTAAACTTAATTTAAGAAATAAAATTAATTTCACACTCAAAATGACCGTGAGAAATTATAGCATAAATTAACATGAGAAATTAGCTCAAATGAACTCTGCAAAAGAACGAAATTCAAATGAAACAAATATTGCCGACGTTTCAAGTGCACTGCGGATGCAAATAGCATAAATATTTTAATAAATCTTCGTACGCTTATTAATCCTCACAGGTAGACTGATACTGTTCCCGCGGGGCGAGAGCGACGAGCCAGGCGAATACGCATCTCTGCACGTATCGCTGGATTCGGCCCGATGTAGTACCGTGCAGGCGCACGTCAAGTGCTACATCCTGGTGGACCAGCGCGCGATGGTGGCCACGAAACGAGCCATCTTCACTTTCACCCGGAACCGCAGCTGCAGCTTTCCGCAGTTTTTGCACCTAAACTTTCTGCGCAAGCTCCTCGACGACGGCGCTCTCAGCATCGGCTGCGTCGTCAACTTCATCGGCTTCCTCGACGACGAGCCCACTAGCTTTAACAAGTTCCTCGAAGCCTTCCTCGGCGACCGAACCGAGAATTCTCTCTGCCAAGTTAACGTCATCGAAAACAAGGTGCCGGAGTTTTTACTTTTTTTTTTAAGCTTTCAGCTCTAGGCTTATTTTCGCTTGAAAGTCATTCAAATCGCGGTGAATTGAGATATTTTTTCGTGATCTAATGCTAAGCATCAACATTCGATATATAATAGCATTAAATTCGAGCTATTAATTGTTGAAAAAAGCGGCAGCAGGACAACGAATTCAGCGATTTGACGCTGGTAGCTGCCGGCACAGAATTCCACGCACACCAGAATATTTTGGCCGCTCAGAGTCCAGTGTTTTCGAGAATGTTCTTGCACAAAATGAAGGACATCGCAAAGGCTAGAGTCGAGCTGTTCGATGTACAGCCCAAGGTGTTGCGCGAGGTGCTGCGCTTCTTGTACACTGGAAAAATAGAAGATTGGGTAAATTTATATCTTTTTTTCGCAACGTTTAAATTCATTCTCTATTGAAAATTTTTTTTTAAATTCACTGTTGGAATTCTGAACGTAAATTTAACAATACTTCATTACTTTTAAAATTTTCTATCGGCGTATGAACATTTGTAATATACGTAGAGATTTTAAATTTTTAAAAAGCTTCTATTTAATTATATTTTACATAATAATTATTATAGTTTTATTTACATATAAGCTTTGCTTTTCCAACAGACACTGATACCCTCGCTGTTAGGAGTAGCGGATAATTACAAGTTGCAGCCGTTGAAAAGTGTCTGCGAACAAGTCCTTTTCAACATGCTGAGTCTAGACAACGTGTTCGAAGTTTTAATACTTGCAGATCAACATAACTTGAAGCAGCTAAAAGCGAAGGTCTTCGAGTTCGTTGTTTTACACGCCGCAACCATCACTAGGACGGCCGGCTTTCAAAAGTTCCAAGAGTCTAAAAAGATAAGTTTAATGGCCGAGGCGTTTTGCGTTCTCGCTGAAGCCAACGGCCGCTGAAGGAGAACCTTCAGCTGTTTAATTATAATTGCACTTTTAGCTCTTCTTTTTTTTTGTAGTCAAATGCACATAAATATGTGCAGGCACATGATTTGTCTAATATAATAACTTGTATTATAACTTAATCATTTTTATTACTAGATAAATTACGACTTTTACAAGTATTGTTAAAAATAAATTGTATATTTTTGTTTTAGACATTTGCTATGTTTATTAAATTTAAAATGCTTTTTTATCTACTTGCTGTTCTAAAAATTTATGTGAAAAAATGTATTAGGGATAGAGACAATATTCTAAACCACAAATTCAGATAAGATTTTTTAATCTGATAAATAGCTTTAAGATATTAATTGCAAAAAAATTAATGATTTTCAATGTGAAACGAGTATCTGCGTAGTCTTAATGGATAAGATTTTAATGGTAACTCGACTATGTGTGAAGTTCCTTTTCAAGGCATAAGTTGAAGTAAAATTAAATTTTACTAGGCAAGTATATTCTCAAATCATATCTAGGTTCTTCTCAAACATTGGAAAAGTGTCAAAATATGTTTAAAATCATAATGCTATATACTTGATAAAGAATGTTTAATGTGTTTTAAAAGAAATTCTTACAAATTAGTCTTTCTTTCAAACAAGAATATTAGCTCAATCCAGTGTCTTCTTTACGCATATAAGCTCTAAAGCCCTATTAAACATTTCAAAAGACAATAAACTAAGAAAATTAATCATACTTTAATTTAATTTTTCCATAAAAAAGAGAATAAAAAATCTTCCTCTATTCACTGTCTTCCTAGCTTATATTAATACATTATGACGTCGATTTTATCAAAATTTATTATATAATGATTGCACAATTATCCTTATAATAAAATGTATAATAAAAATTTTATTCTATAAAATTAAAAAAAATATTATAATCATACAATACTTATATAACAATTTACATTTAATTTAGATTATTAAGTACAATTTTTTTATATCTTTTTCCGTAAAACGTGAATATAAAATCCTGGATCATCAATTTGATCGAGTGGCTTAAAATCTCCATAAATCTTCAGCTTCTCCATACCCAGCATCGTTTCTTTCAATAATTTCTCAAATTGCTCAAGCATGTGTGGATAGTAAGATAATCTGAATTCACTAATTTGATCTTCTGAAGTATTTTCATTTATTTCACTGTCGCCCAAAGCTACCAAATATTCTAAGACAACCGTCTGTGGTTTGCGATTCTTGTAAATGACCGATGTGTCGATTTGTTTTAAGTGTTTGTTCTAAATTATAAAATGTACGTTTAATATTTTTTTTAGATAAATTATGTGCGTGAAATAAAACATTACTTACGTTGTAGTACATGCATTGAATTGGCGCTAGCCCCTTTTCAACTATGGAGTTGTAGTTTCTGTGATCTATGAGTAATAAACCACCGGGTTTTACGCAACGTTCGAAATTTTTAAGCGCCACCCTTTAAAATAATTATTGATTTTTATTATATGAGTTTATTAATTTTTTATATAATTAATCCATTGTTTTTCAGTCATATATTTTACTATAGGGTAGGGAATAGGGCGTGTTGTATACGAAATATACCTTATTATCTACTATTTCTCGAGGTCGCTCTATCGAACGGCGAATCGAATTAATAAAAATTTTAAATAGTACAAAAATTTTGCAAATTAAATAAAGCAATCATTTTTTTAAGCCCTAATTTTTCAATTATCTTAAATTTTTCTCAAAACTAATTGATATCAGTCTAAAAATGATAACAATCGTTACAATTAATTAATTATAATTATAATCGTTATAATCGATTATAATTATAATTAATCACTTTTAGAGCGATATCAATATTGGTTTTAAGGGAAAAAATTGAAGATAATTAAAAAATTAGAGCTTAAAAATATGGTTTTCTTATTTTAAAATGCAAAATTTTTGCACTATTCGAATTTTTTAATAAATATTTCCATTTGATAGAGCGATCTTGAAAATAGTAACTAAGCTATTATATATATGACTTATACTGTGTCATACGGTCCTATTTCATAGTAAAATATATGACTGAAATCTATGTAACATTTCAGCACATTTATAGGAAATAATGGGTTGTCATTTATCTTTTACCGTAAAAAGGAAAGAAATTACGTTTACAAAATTATAGAAATTCAATTTTAAATTCGTTTAAACCTTAAACAAATTTTAGTAGAAAAATTAAAGTATGGTATTGAGTTTTTTTTAAAAATAATTAAATTATTATAAACCCAAATAATTTAAAAAAAAATTACTTTTGTTCACGTTGATCTCCGTAGGAATCTAATATATGAGCAAAACTGTTTCCTAGGCACATTACAGCATCAAATCCTTGTCCAATCAAAGGTTTTATATCTTTTTCAAGCGATAACCAATTGGCTTCTTCGATAACTGTAAAAAAATTATTACCCATATTTTTAGTTTAGCATTTAAGCAATTATAATTTCATTGGAAAATTTCAAAAATTCAAAGCACTTCGTGGAAAATGTATTAAAAATAAAGCTCACCCCAATTATCGAAGGCAGGCTCTTTCCTCCGCTGCCATCTGGCTTTCAGCGCGTATTTGAGCATCTTGTCGGAGGCGTCGATGCTGACGACTTCGAATCCTTCCTCCAGCAGCATCATGGAGTCTACACCGGTGCCGCAGGCGACGTCGAGTATTCGCTTGCACTTGTTCTCCCTCAGCAGACCGACCAGAAACTCTTTGTAATTTTGCTTGCGCTGCTTGTTGTCGACGATGTACGCCTGCCAAACCTTCGCGGCTTTGCCGTCCGCGTACTGGTCCTTCACACCCTCGGCTGCGGTTCCCACCGACCGTAGAGGGAATGTTTCCACGTTCATTTTTCAGCTGCAAGTCAAGGCGTCGAGTGAGCAAGTAGTTAAGTGGTAAAATTGCGCCTTTCTACAAAGCCGTACGAGTTACGTATTTTTACTTTGAAGTAAGATTGAAGGAGATCCATAATTGTATAGGATTCCAATGTACAAAAGCTGTTTCGTTTTTCCGACCGAATTCGGCAGGTTTGCTTGATGAAATAACGGTCGACAACTGTAACCGGTATCATTGATATAGCGACCGCCGCTGCATACCACAGCTCTCGTTTTGCAAGGCTTAGCTTCAAATCAGCTGTCTGGAGCTTGTTTTATAAAAATTTAGTTTTATTTATTATAGTTCCTCACTTTCTACTGTCCAACAAAGTTCCTTGGGAAAGCAACTTGTATACTGCCTCCAACAAGTAATTTATTATGTACGTGTCAAGTTCAGTGGTCAAGGTACAGGACTATCGTTACCCATTATAAATGATCATAAGGTTACCAAGTTACTGTTAGACTTTCATGCGGTACAACATGAGGCGTTCGCGACAACTTTATTTACTCCTTGTAATATTGCACAACCTTTACCGCTATCTGACGATTTGTAAGAATAAGTTATATAACAATAAAAAAAGTTTTGACTTGGGAGTGCGAATACAAATCAGTAATATAGTCCGGTACCTTGACTACTCTAGATTGTGTCGAATGCATTATAATTTTATCATTTTTTTATTCGGCTATCTTTTATTTAAGAATTATATTATTTAAATAAGCTTTGTTGAACAAAAGAAAATAAGCAGTATTAAAATAAAACTATTTATTTGTACGAAAACAAAGCTCCAGTCGGCTGATTTAAAGCCAAGTCTCGCCAAACGAGAACAGTTTGATTGAGCGGATGCAGCTAGGTCGATGTCCGTTATCGATCGTTTTATCGAGCAAACCTGGGGACCACTTTGATCGGAAAAATCGGGTTATTGGCATCTGAACGATACAGGAAAACATTAAGTTTTCTAAGAGATACAGTCTCTTACATAGCTGAGAGATATTATTACCATTTAATTCAAATTTAAACAGGTTTTTTGGCTCTACAGAGTCGTTCAGATATCAATTTTTGATACTCGGAGTGAGTCTCCTTCTCTCATAATTCATGATTATTATTTTATCTTATTTAGATAACAGTTATATAATTATTATCAAAATATCGAATGCAAGATTGATTTTGATCTCGTACTGTTTTAAATTTTGCTAACACATGTTGTTTATGACCATTATCATTTAAATAATTAATTTTATTACTGTACAAAATACTAACAATTGAAAACTAGATGTAAAGAAGGAAATCTAAAATAATTACATATTGGGAATGGTGAAAGAAATGTGACTTTAATCCTGTTTTTTTCAACTAGATAAATTATTCCTTTAGTATAGTCAAGCATTAATTAAACAATTATCCAGCAGTATTCTTACATAAATTAAGCTTTTTTCAATTAGAAAGTATAATAAAAGTTGCAATTTAAGGTAATGTAATATTTACTTGAATATTTCAAGCGATTAATTTTACGATTTGAATTTTTTCTGTGTCATTAACTATACAAATTATAAGTAATAATATTTGTGCATTTTATTATGAGCCAATAACGAACTAAGCATTGAGTCAAAGTAAGATGTCTAATACTAATTTTTGCTTCTTGCAATATTATTTATTAACGTTATCAAAAAAGATTTCATCAGATGTTTAATTAAAAATTCACTATTATTATGCACGTGTACGTCTTATCAAATTAATGACTACATTTTATCCAATTTATATTGTTACACAATTTTCGCGTGTAATATCGTATAGATATTTTGACAAACACGAATGTTTTATTAGCTTATCACGACTGAAACTCCTTAATGAGATAAAAAAGAACTTCCTGGTATGAAATACGTCGAATTTATCTTTGACCTTCATTGAATGATTGGGTCGATCGATTGTTTTTGATCTTTCTAAATTTCCATAAGTGACTAAAAGGTGCTTTATTTGTCGCATATTACGTGCAAATATATACATATTACGGATTATAATCTTTCACGAAAAAAAGACCATGAAGAGTCTTTTAACTTATCTTTCTAAGCCATTCATTAGAATTCAGCAGTGAGATATAGTAAACATGTTTTTAAATTTTTTGTGAAGATAGGTATTTGAGGAAATTTTTCTTTCCTTTCTTTTAAATTATATAATGAATTTGAGGATTTCATCATTTCATAATTTCATAATTTCAATTATGAATATAATAATTTTCTTAAATCAGGATTAATTTCTAGTCTGATTATAAACTTAAAAAAAAATATTATACTAGTTACATGAAATTTACCTGTTAATAAAAAAATTGATTAATATTATATTATGGATATTAAAATTTTATTTAAAATATAATTGAACTGATTTATCGTAGACTTAATTAAAATTGCAAATTTTCGTTTTATTGCTATACGCCCCGAAAAAGAATTATGCCTATGATTCGTAGAATTAAATATTGCAACACCTTGTTAAAAAAAAGTTAATAAAAAAAGTCTTCTTTTAAAGAATGTACTTACAGTAGAAGATTGAAGCGAAATCCAAAGCAAGTTTCCGACGCAGAATGTCGTACAATGCACTGTTAAACGTGACTGTTAAACGACTTATCGAAAATTGGACGGTGATGCCTCCGTGGTATCGCTCGAAATACTGGCCGAGAGCGGATCGCGGCGAGCAGTTTTGTTAGCTTTATATCGGACCTACATGTGTGCGAGTACGAACCGCCCGAGTGCTGTAAAATCATGCTTACGCGTGGTAAACTATTTTTACTATTATCGCTGATCGTGACTTTTGTTTTTACAAGTTTGCGACATCGATGTAAAGTTATGATGAAACGGGTGTACCTCGGTTGCTCAGCGGTTCTCGGGGGGGGGGGGGGGGGGCGTTTTGGTTGAAAATTTAATGCAGCTAGGATTATCAGTGGGCGAGAAGAGGGTTTGGACGGGGTTTTTTTTTTATCGGGATCGTTAAAAGCAGATAAAATGGAAAAAACGTAATTCAGCTGATTATCGATATTGATTAAGGAAATCTAGAAATTACTTAATTACATTAAAATACACTGCTGAAAATAAATGCAATAATCGAGACACTCCCCAGAAAATTCGAGGATCTCCAAGTGCAGACTGGGGCGGCGAAAGCGGCTCCTAACAAAGGGAATATCTCGCTCTTTCTTCTCGCGACCGACGCATCGTATCTCTCCCCCAGCAGCCGCGAGAAAGAAGCTGCCGCCTCGTCCCCCCGGTTGGTTCGCGGTGTAAGCGAGCTGTCGCTCTCTCATCGAGCTTCGAGAGCTATTTCTTGCTTAAGGCTGTAAGAAATATCAATTTCCCGGGACAACGCGCTCGAAACCGTAACGAGAGCTTGTAAAATCAAACTCCTAGGAAGAATTTAATGGTCAGGCTCGTCGAAGATCTCGCTGTTATTCTCGGAGGAAGCTTTTGTCGAGAGTCTCTTTTGATAAAGATTTTGTCGAGGAAAAAGGGCGACGCTTTAATCCCTCCTCGGAGAGATTGACATTAATTAAATTTTGCAATTAATCGTACAAAACAGCCGCTATCATCTCGTTAACGTCGGAAAAGCTCGGCGGCCTCGACGTCGCGGAAATTGAACTAAAAAAAAAAGAAAAAAACGGCAAAGGAGTTTCGTCGGGCCGGGAATCAATATTTTATAAATATAAATCCGAACTCGAGGAGCTAGGCTCCTTAGCTCTCGCGACATCGAGAGCACCTGGTCTTTTTCTTTGTAACAGCGCGAGTCGGGTAGACAAAGGGCCGCGCCCGGAATATTACGGGGCTGCCGCCCGGGGTTATCTTTGTATCGAATATATTTACGCCGCGGAGCTGCATTAACAATCGACGGCGGGCATTAAAATTCCAAGCCGGTCTCTCGTTCGGGAATAGGCGCCTATTTAATTCCGGCGCTCAGAGTTTTGTTCCACGTCGATATTTTTACGAGACCGGGATAAGAAAGTGTACACGTCACTCGCTGTCGTTCGGGAGCACGGAAATAAAACCGTAACGCGTCGACGAAACGGCTCGCAAGCACATTAAAAAGCACCCAGCGCCGACGCCCGAAAGCGGGCGTGAATTTCCCGAATAGCGCGCGGCGCGATCGAGCCATCATCTGTAAAAGCAAACAAGCAGGCTGCACGTCTACGAGCCTTGTGTCTGTTCCGTTTCGTGTGTCGTACACATGTTTTTCTTTATTCCCCGCGGCACACGCGCCCGGGCCGCCACGTGCAGCGCGCGGCGTTAGACGCACGCACGACCGCGCGCGCGGGAGAAATCGATATTGTGCCCCGCGCGCGCGGGGCCCTCTTTCGTATCGGCGGCCGAATTTTCACCGCCTGAGAGATACGAGTATCGATTGGGAGAGGGTAAACGGGGTCGAAGTGGGTCGACCGGAAGTTGGGGGTGGGGAGTTGCTTTAGTTTTTAGGTGGTTGGTCAGTTCTCGCTCACCTGCGTTAATTTGAATGTTTTGCGGAGTGGAGGGTCATTTCGAAATGAATTTTAATGGGGTTTGGGTTAAGTTTGTAGGTGACGTTAATCGAGCTTTCGGAAAACTTGGCGCGGAAGTGTCAGTCTCGTTTTTCAGCTTGTGGAGAGGAAACTCTGAAAGACGCGGACACGCCGACCGACGTACAAAGAGCAGCTACTCTTTTGTGAATGGCTCGCGTTGACCCGAAAACGGGATTCGAGTGTGTGAAGCGTCTATGGGCATTTTAATATTTCAGTAGGGAAATTTCATTTAGACAGAAGTAACGCGCGTGACGTTAGAATTTTTGATAAAATGCTTGGTATTTTTTTAAACAAATTGATTAAGAAGTATTTTATCTATTAGATAATTGAATTCTTCAAAAGTACTTTTATAAACCAAACGAGCATTATAGAAATAAATAAACTTCAGAAGAATAGGCCATCAACGTGTCCGATAAACATTACTTTTCCGCTGCTCAACTGCAAACAAACCCATCCTCGTTCAAGCGCACTCGATATGAAGAGCTTTAATAAATGCAAACGCATCCAAGCGGCCTACCCTCGTCGTGCCTCGGTATAATAGACAGCAAAATTGCTCGCGAGCCTCGACATCTATAATTTAAAAATTCCTATTTGATTTCAGTTTCCTACATTATTTACGCGCGCGGCTTAGATTTCTTTTAGCAAAGCAATTTCGTTTAACTGCTAATGTCTCATTTATATGTATTGCGACTGTCTTGCAACTCACGACCTACAAGCCGACCGACGGCAGCTTTACGATATTAAAAGGCCGCCTGTGACAAAGAGCAATAAATGCGGGTGATTTATCACGAGAGGCTTTCGTAATTAGCCGGCTGAGCTTTCCGGGCCTAAACGGAGACAGTGTAGGTCAAGTATATGCGCGGGCTTCTTTCGTTCGCGGTCACCCGCAGTTCGATATGCAAATGAAATTCATTTTTATACAAATTTCGGAATATTACATTTCGTTATTAAAAATTTAGGCGAACGGCTAAAATTTCTACTCCGTTCTACTTGCAGATCTAATCCACAAAAAAATCGGTCGTTCAATTCCCAGCCCCTCCCCAATTACTCCGTTTATCTTGCCGGCGCGGCCGCCGCACATAAATACCGAGCCCTCGCTCCATTAACAAACTAAACAGCGTCGGAAAGCACCCTAAATCTAGTCTGTGTATCGTAGCCGCGGAGCCTGCTTTATTTATCAGCCTGCGTAACTTCCCGAGCCGCGAGGCTTTAGTAGGTCAGCGGGAGCGGAAGTGGGCGAGAAAAAGCTCTCTTCTCTCGACACGCCCTCGAGAGCTTCCGGTTTTCCTCTCGCGGCTTTTTTTTTTAAAAAAAGAAGAACAAGAAAACCCGGGCGAACTGCATCGCCGCCAGCTTTTTCCCGGCGGACGTCAGTCTGGAATCGAACTCCATTGGACGACGCGGCGAGCGGTGCTTTGCTATATATAGACACAGACCGTCGCGTTCCAGTTCTGTCCGTCGCGCAGAACGGAATAATCCACAGGGATATATATGGATAGATATCGGTACGCGGAGCTTTCGGGGAAAGCAGCTCGACTCGGGGCTGAAAAGCGACGACCTGTTTCTTCCGACACGCGGGGGAGGAGCGCGCGACGCGGTCTGACGAGCGATGCGGATTCGTGCTTTTCGATCTGATATGCGAGTGAATCTTCTTCTGCTACGGCTGTCGGCGCGCATTTCGATGATTGTGCTTTTATGGGGATTGCGAGCGACTGCCGCCCCATGTTGAAAGAATCTTGTGGAAGTCTCGCTTTGTGGGATTTAATATGTGTACTCGCGTCAAAGTGAATAACATTTTATAGGATGCTGAACGGTATTTTCATGAGAATAGCTGTAAAATCCTTGTAAAATTTGCGTCGCGTGTATTTGCAACAGACGAGTGGATATAGATTGAAATATTCTGATAAATGCTGTAAAAGTATATTGCTATTTCAAGCACCGTTTTATATATATAACTCAGTTACCGTGTCTTCAATATTTAAAAAATTCTTGTGCACTTGACGTTGATTAGAGAACTATAAGTTTAGAGCAAGACTTTATTAGGATATACTGCAGAAAGAAATAGACTTGTTACATCATAGACCAGTACATCTGCAATTATATACCTCCTACTCCTACAACTAATCAAAAACCCGCTATTGTCTAACCCCGCGCAATTCCCAGCCCCGAATCCCGCACCGCACCGAATAACCCCGGTGGCAAAAATCGGCAGCAGCAGCAGAGCTGTTCAATACCTCCGCGGATTCCTGCACGTGTCGTCCCACATACATCCCATCAAGCGGCGCTCGATATTCCCGAGCAGCTCGTCGTGCAGCTCGTCCGAACGAAGGAGGGGGGGACGAAATTCATCATCGGCGACCTGGCCTTCCGTAAACCGCGAAACAGACGGCCGGACGCGAAAGAATCTCTCTCTCTCTCCCCTCGGGGCTACACATCGACTGCGGGAAAACAGCGAGTTGCGCAATGTCCGCGGCCGCCCTCGCCGTCGTGCGGCATGCACAGGAATGCCGATCGATTTTCGCGCGACTATTTGCCGTATGAATCGAGCGACGCCGCGCGCCGACTGCACCGCGCGGACCCCACCCCCTTTCTACGTTCTGAGAGAACCGATCGCCCGATTCTTACTGTCCGCGGGGGTCGGTTTTAATTAGATTTTTATTGTTTCGTATGGGATTGGGAATTATCGAATTTGGAATTAGCTGCCTGTCTGTTGTTAGCTTTGATCTTTGGAGGTATGACAGTTTGCTGCTGGAGGAAAAGGACTTAATTTTTTATTTCAACATTAAACTTACATTTAAGTGCATTATAAAATTTTAAGAACCGACAAACAACCCAATAAAAATCTATGTTTGCATAGTCTTTCCCGTTCATACAGCATTCTCCAACGCACATTTAAGCGTTTACCAACCAACATAAATTAATCGAACATCTCGAATCAAATCCTATCCCCGCTAAGCACAACCAGACGCATTACGCGATTTCATCTCCTGAAAAGCAAACCGGAGACGCCGGTTCAATAAGCCCCTCCCCGCCCACCCCCCGCGGGACAAGTTCGCACCAGACGCCTTTACGACTCTGGAAATTTGTGCGTCCGCGCGAGAGCGGCTCCCATCTCGGCGGATTAAATCTTTTCGTCGCGCGCGAACTATTTGCGCCGTAGCCTCGCGCCGCTCTTATTGCGAGCCGAATTCGTTTAATCGTCGCGATTAAAAAGGCCTAATGATCGAGAAAGTGACGCTCGGCGCGAACTTTAAAAGCCAATAAAAACTCCATTAGAGGGGGGAAAGGAGTTGTGGGTTTCGGCGTCGTCGCCGCGCTGTGTGCTGCACTCCGCGACGTGGCGGTTTCGCGACGAAAGTTGTTTCGGCTTGGGAGCTCCTTTGAATATTTGATTAAGAGCCTTTTTTCTTCCATTGGGGCAGATAGCGGCGATACCGCGTATAACTAAATAATCTAATCTGTATTTTACCGGCGTACACTGATAACTTGCTCGTAAACCGAGGCCCGAATATCTACCGTGGAACCTACTAGTTATTGGACATTTAGATTTACTAGCCTACAAATTACTATAGGTTAAGTTAACAAACTATCCGTTCAACTACCCGAAACTCCCCCTTTTTACCGATCAGACCAGCAAAAACTCCGCTCTTGGAAAGTGCACCGTGCGGCTTCTGAAAATGGACAAGCCCCCGAGGCCGAGATCAGCGCGAGCTGCGCGCCTCTGAATTATGGCCCGCGGCTGTTACCCGGCGCCGTCTGACGTCACATCGCACCGTAATAAATCCGCAGGCCGCGACGGAAACCGCGGCTCTCGACGTTCGAGTTTCTTGATTCTCTGTGCGCGCGCCCCGCGCGTCTGTGTGTATTGCGTCAGGGGGAGGTGTGGTCGCGAGAGTCGATTCGAATTAGCGCGGTATAACAGACTGATGAAATCGCTCGGTGGAAACTTCGGCGATAAGCGCTGAACTTTCGCGATATAGCCGCCGTTGCCTCGATTGATTGTTCGAATTCGGTTGAGAGAGCTGAATTAGTTATTACGGGGAGTGTATTTCGCGCGGCGGGGCGATTTGAGCTTTGAATTTTAGTGCCGCGCTGAAATTGACAAATGTGGGTAACAACCGATGCTTTGATAACTTTGGAAAGTCCCGCTTTAATGTGATTTATAAGCGCTATGCGTTTTATTCGCGAACCGTACGTATGGAAGAGCGGGAAGGAGCGAATTTGTTGAAGTAGAAAGTAATCGAATTTGGTCAGACGCGTATCTCGAGCTAAAGAAATACAGTTATGCTTCGATGCTCGCTAACAGTGTACCCGCTGTTTGTGTATTCCAAGCGAGACTTGCAACGTCTCAGCTTTATTACTCGAGCAAACAATAAATGTTATACGTCTTCTAGAACTGCCGACGTAATCATCGAACCCCCGACCCGCTTTCCGAAAACCAAAAACTCAACTTTACAGAACAGCACCCCACCAATAGCCAAACGACGGCACAACAAACAACATCTCGTTACCAACCCAACGAAAACGTTTACGCGCGAAGGCAGAGAGAGCCTCCCGTCTCCACACGGCGGTGCAGCCACGCGTCTATTTCCATCATCCTCGCTTTTCGAATTGGCGCAAAATCACGGACTCTCTCTCCCTCAGCTCGGTGCGTGCCAGCCGCAAGTGTCACTCGCTGCGATCATTAGGGTTATACAGCCGAGAATCGCGGGCTGGACTCTCGCGACTTGCGCAAGTCGCCGTCGTGCGCGTGCTTTTGGCAGAGGCCGCAATTGGGACGACGGCCGCCGTTTGATACACAGGCCGTTTTTCGGGTGCGCTTTTTCCCAGCCGGGCTGCGTGGCTTTGTCTCGCGGTGACGTTTGAGCGATCGCCGACTGTCGCTGATTGATGCGCCGACGATGCGAAAATTCGCCATTGCCCGACGAGAGGTACAAGCGACGGATCGTTGGGTTTTTGGTTTTTGCTGCCGCGGGCTCGTTTCGACGCTAATTTGGGCTTTGAGTTAAATGAACGCTTGACAGTAAAGCGAGGTTGATTTTGAGAGTAGTAAAATTCAATTTCAAGAGATTTAATAGCAGGTATATTATTAGTTTTGCTTTACGCAGTTAATTTTCATTGTGTCGCTAAATTAATTTGCGTCTTATTACGCCGCGTTTTACTGCTTATAGGAAATTATTAAGCTCACCTCGCTATAAACGTCAACGTTTATTTCTGCGACTCGCCATCGAAAACGTCTATAAAGCTTTGTTTGAATGATTTCCCCGAGTTTATTGAGTCGTTTCGCGGGCTAAAACTGTTGTAAAAATGAATCAGGTGTAACGTGTTTTGTAATTTTCCGAAGTAACATAAAGGAAAACACGTTAAACGTAAATAATTCAAGAAGCTTTTAAATTTCTCCTGCTGTACACTGAAAAAGTTTTGCAGTAATAAACGGGTATATAGTAGATTGTGAAAGTATGCAAATGACAATCATAAAAGAAATGGCACCGATGCCAAAGTGCAGTCGAGACATTCAAACTTCGGATTCGACGAAAGTTATATATATGTGCCCGTATATCGCAAGTTTTATTGAACCCGGCTGGTAAGGCTACTTACGACGTGAATGCTCATTTTGTTAACCTAAAAACGTTTTTCCCACGCAGGCCGTAATTGCGATAAGAAACTCTTGTAATCTAATCAGATAATTTTTATGAAAAATATCTTTAAATCACGCGAGCCGACTTACAACCTCCGCTTTGCGCGACCCATTTCAAGAAGGCTAAACTATATATTATAAGCCATTAATCATCGAGAAGCACATAATTTTGCCTTGTTTAACAGCTCGTTCCTCG
This sequence comes from Ormyrus rosae, assembly GCA_035047165.1. Classification (NCBI taxonomy): domain Eukaryota; kingdom Metazoa; phylum Arthropoda; class Insecta; order Hymenoptera; family Ormyridae; genus Ormyrus; species Ormyrus rosae. The sequence goes on along the minus strand of JAWWML010000032.1, from coordinate 23,182 downwards.
GAGTTTCCTCCCCCGAGCGCGAAAAATCCTCCGACGCAAGACCGCGGAAGGGGAAGAAGACGGCGAGAATGGAAAATCGGCCCTCGCGGGGGATCCGGAATAATTCCGCTGGAACGCCGGCCTCCTCTCCTGGAGCACTTCTCGTCCGCGAGGCGTTTCCGGGCCCTCGAGGCCGCCTAGTTAGAGCAATAGATGAAATTACAAGGGGTTAAGGAGTCTCTCTCTCTCTCTCTCGCCTTCGCGCGTCTTCCTCCCCCTCCTTTGGGGCGGCATCCAGCAGCGACCCTCTCTCTTGCTCGGCTCGGAGATATGTAGGCCTCGGTTTTCCCTCTGTTACCATGCGGTGCTCTCTCCCTCGCTCTCAGGGGCGGCGCGGTGACAGAGCGGCAGCGGCAGCAGAGGCAGCAGAGCAGCAGCCGAGTATTGATCAAACTGGCCTGCCCTCTCTCCCACTCTCCGCAGCCTCCTCCTTCGCAAACAGCCGCGCACATCCAGCGGCGAAAAGCGAGAAAAGGAAAAGGAGGCTGCCGCCGCCGCCGCCGCACCACGTGCTGCAGCGTACAACCCCTCTGAGCGAGGTTACGGAGGGTGGGGAACTCCCCAGTTTCAGCTCTGACCCATTTGGCAGCCTTCCCGACCTCGTAGGTATAGGACGCTTCCTCTTTCTCTCTCTCTCTCTCTCTCTCTCTCTCTCTCTTTCCGAGCTACGCGAAAACGATAATCATTGCCGAGCGAAACGCCCCTGAGCTTTATTGCCAAGCGAACGCGGCGACCGACCCCTTCCCCGGGAATTTTTAGCGATTCCGGTGTGTGTGTGTGTGTGTGTGTGTGTGTGTCTGCGTGCCTTTGTTTTCCCGATTGATAGCCGCGCCCGGCCCTTTTTCCAGCGGACGATCGACGATCCGAACGGATGGAAATTGATTGGGTTTTAACGCGACGGCCGACGAGCCGTTAACCGTCACGGTCTCTTTTCATTTTCCCGTCGAGCTTTCCGAATTCGATTTCGAGAGAGAGAGAGGTTTGTTTTTATAATTCACCGATGAAATTTCGAATCTCGACTTTGGCGCGTTAAAACTGTATGTAACGCAATTGGCGTTAATCCGGATAATCGGCGTATTTAAAGACGCGCTTTAAGCGCGGACGAGCCGAACGAATTAACTATAAAATAAGTAAAATCTCATTTGTCGTTGATAAAGCAAACTGGGCGAAGCGAATGAATCACTTCGAAACTTCAGCGACGTCCCATTGTCGAACTTTTCGAGCTCGTTTATATAGAAATTAGCTCGACAGCCGCGGGGCGACGCGACGCGCGGAGTTAAATAAAAATAAACGGGGACGGTTCTATTAGCATTTTAGTAGGTTACAACAAATTTCGATAAATCAATGTCTCGGCGAAACCGGTGTCCGTAGCCGCTCGACGGCTAATAACGAGCTTTTCCCGATCAATACCCGCCGTCGCGGCTATCTCTCAATGAATGCCTCTGGTTTACCTCGATATATTCTGATAAGCGCGGAAGACGCAATGCCGCCGCCGACGACGACGGGAATTCGCCCGGTCGTATCTTAAACTTTTTCCAATAACGCGTAATTTATTCTCGAACGTTCTCCGTATTTGACGCATATCACCTGGTAACGAGATATTTTAACAATTCTATACTTTATCGTCTTGCGAGAGCCGCGTGCCGCTCTCGGTAACGTAATTATTCAATTAGCTCGTAATCCCGACGTGTTCGAGCGCGCACGAATACCTCTCGAATTAATCTTACGAATTCCTTCTCGAACGTTAATTAAAAAACACGTACCCAATTATACAAAGAGTCCACGCGATAACAAAGCTCGCTCTTGGCGTAACCGAGCCGCAAAAAGATCGGCGCCGACACCGCGGAATTCCCTTCGTTCCTCCCGAAAATCGAGCTGGAAATTATACCTTTTCGGCCCTATACAGTTACTCGCGCGCCGTTAATATACCCCCGTATATCGGAAACAAGTGCACACCTCGGAATATCCCGCGCGCAGCTGCGTCGCGCTCTCCGTGCGCCGTGTACGCGCGCGTATATATACCCGTTTTATTTATACGCCGCCGCCGCCGCGGGGGTCTTCCCGCGTATGCCTGGAACGCGGCTTCCGCGAGAGAGAGAGAGAGAGAGCCGAGTTCGTTAATTAGACTGGCTGCTCGGCCGCTCGGCGGGGAAACTTTCTGAGCGAGTGCTTTTCGAGCGAAGGATGGAAAGCCGCGAATAAAATGTTTCGGGAGAGCGTCGGCTTGGCTGAGGGGAGGACAGTTTTTCACGTCTGTTTTTAGGTGATATTCTCGGCGAAACTCTGTCAATCGTCAACCTTCTTCGTCCTGATTTACGCTCGGAAGTTTAAAATTTTTTATATATGTATAGACTCATGCCAATTGTTTATTGGAATATTTATTGTTCAGAAGTTACTCGCGCGCGTCGTCGTTTTGCAAAGAAGCCCCATTAAACCGGAGACGATACCCAGAGCTCCGTGCACTTTTCCGGCCATTTCGCGACATGTCCGTATAACTCCCCCGCGATGCAGCGCGGAGGCGTACAATTCAGCGGGCGGACTCATTTTTTCGCGCCTTCCCGAGGAATTTTTTAATAAGGTCTGGCTCTCTCTCTCTGTCTCTCTCTCTCTCTCTGCGTTCTCGCCCACCCGGAAGCGCCATTTCGCGAAACGAGATTGTCGTTTGCGTTTACGGCCGGACTAAAAAAAGAAAAAAATTACAGGCGCGCTTTAATGAAACGAGCCGGTTCTCTTTTGCGCGCGTAGGTTTTTGGCGCGGGTGGATTTTTACAGCCGGTTTTTTTTTTCGACGAAACTTTCGCGCGCGCGGGCTGTTTATTGAAATCGAGAAATAAGAGCAGGCGCGGAGAGGATCGGGAGTAGTGTTTTGTAATGTTTCTGGAAACCGCGGTTTTTATTTGATACGAGAAAATGAAAATTAGATATTTGTAAAACGGCACATAAAAAGAGTTTTGTTAGATTTTCATTGTAATATATTACAATTGAAAGGTCTTTGAGGAATTGTTCAAAGATGAGAGAATGGTAGTGTTAGTAATTCATAGAAACTACATATAAATTTCAAATTTTATTAATCGAGACGGCTTTGTGAAAATCCGAATGAAAATATAAATTAGTCAAGGCTATATATATTTAATTTCACCTTGCCGTAGCTGAATTTTTACGCTATATAGCTTTAAATTTAATTAAATTCTTTATAAATATGCATCGTACCTTTGAATTCTCATTTCCAAGACCGTTTCCCGAGAATTCAAATAAAATTATTACATGTGCCTTCTTAGAAAAGAAAATTTTCCGTATAAAAAAACTTCCTCCCTTATAGCATACCTAGAAAAAAAAATCAAACCTTACATAAATTTTTTAAACATCCCCTCGTCGGTATATAACCTAACACGAGTGTATACCCCCTCACTAACCCCATCTCAACAGGAAACAAAAATTCCTTTCCTCCTCTCGCCGTCCAGAGAAAATCTCCGCCTTTCCCGCGCGCGCGCGGCCATCTCTCGCCGCCGCGGGGCATTCGTTTCGCGTTCGAACTGCGGAAAGTGGAGCAGCGCCGGCGGTGCGGCCAGCGAGCTTGCGAGCGCTCTTCGAGCTTTTGGTAAATGTGTCACAGCGCGCCGCTCGCCGCGGGGATCAATACTCGTGCCCCCGTTCCTCCCTTCCGCCTCTCCCTCGCACATACACGCGCGCGCTCCGTGCCGCGCGTCGGTGTGGATTATCTCTCCTTCTCTCTCTCTCTCTCTCTCTCTCTCCTTCGGCTCCTTAAAACTTGCAGGGGAGCACGGAAAGGGTGTATATATCCTTATGATTGCAGGGAGAGCTTTAATTTCGTTCGAAAGCTGTGCGCGCCGCGGGGAGAGAGAGAGAGAGAGAGAGTCTTTATCGGGGGAAAGGCGAGAGAGGGAGAGAGAAAGGAGCGGGAAATATTTCAGGTCCGAGATATTATATTCCGTGAAAGGGAGATTGCATTAATGTTGCATTGTGCGCGCCGCGCGATGTGCGCCCGCCGGAGCTCGAGAGTCTCGCCGGCTGAATTATGGAAGGATGCAGAGAGACGGGGCTCGCACACCCGGGCGAAGGAGGAAGAAATTAATTGCTTCTGATTATTAATCTTTCTTCTTTGGCTATTAGCGGGGTTGTAATTATAAACATTTAATTGGTAATTTCGAGGAACTACTGTAATCCGCTGCTTGGAAATTGTAAGGCTTTGTTACTGGGAAAAAGGTGCTCTATTATGTATCCGTAGACGTAGTTCACCTTCTATTTTTTACTTATTTATGGAAAAGCATTGGGTGTAGAACCGTTGCCGCTCTTTTAAGGGTGGAGAAAAGGTTTTTATATAAATTATTATACTAATAATTAATAATTATTAACTAATAATGAAAGATAATAATTTTCAAACAAATTTTATTCGTAATTTTCCCTGAAACATTACTAATTTCCCTGTATCATACACGTTGACTTTGAAAATTTAATTTCACCTTTCGATTTCGTAAGGTCCGCATTGAAACCTAGATTTTAATTAAACTTAGAACGCCAGTAAGCTCAAATCCAGACTTTCGACAAAAGAAGCAGTCCGCTTTTAGACCTCTCGGCGCTTATTAACCCGATGCTGATTATATTTCCAATACTCGGCAACCGAAAGTTCGACCTCCTTTACCGGAAGTGCCCGGACTCGGCGAGTAATTAAACAAGTTTTTTAATCACCGCCCGCTAAATAGTAAATTAAGTATGACCTAAAATCCGGCCCTTCGCTCGACTGACGAAACTGCCGCGGAAGAGAGAGAGAGAGAGAGAGAGACGAGGGAGTTCCGGAGTCGGCTGAATCGGATTATTCGAGCGTGGCACGGATACCGCCGCGCATGCGCCTCACTCCAGTTTCGCGCCCTCCGCGCTGCCGTGGGCTTTTGTACGATATGCGTGTTTCGGATAATGAGAGAAGGAGAGCTTTGCCGGCAGGGAGAGGATTGAATATAAAACTGCGCCCGACTCGAAAATACGGGAGAGGAAAACCGGCGCGGGAATCGACGCTGCTTCGCCGTTGTTTCGCCCCGGGAAAATTGATGGCTCGATATGTGCGCGATTTCGTTTCCGGGGGTTTTCACTTTTGTTCGCGCGAGCCTTTTTTTTTTCGCTGGAATTGCGTGTTTTCAGAAAATTTTATTAGAGGCTTTGAATTTTCTGGTACGCTTTGTTGGGTGGATTTTTTTTTTTTTAGTTTATTTATAGAGTTTAAAATTGTTTGTTAACGTTTATACTAAATACGGCATTAAATCATTACATCCATTTACTTCTCATATTTTTAAATTTAGCAATACTAGAGAAATTCTGATGCTTGATAAATTGTACTTTACGACTAAATAAAAGATTTAATAAAAAAAACCTGAATCGAAAAACTATGTAAATATCGAAGTGCCCAAAAATTTATTCGCAGCAATCAGCAGCATTTTTACCAGCAATTTATCCCAAATAACAGAGCTCGCAAGAAAACCGACGTAATCCAGGTCCACAAAAGATTTTAATTTCCGCAATTTCCTCGAAGCAGGAATCCCCTTAATCAAAGCGACCCCCCCGAAAAACGGGAGCAAAGGCAGGGCACAAAGGATCCCCTTTGCAGCTTCAGAGAGAGAGAGAGAGAGAGAGAGAGAGAGAGAGAGAGAGAGAGAGAGAGAGAGACAAAAAAAGGAGGGATAACAGGCTGATTGTCGCCGGGGAAACCCGGTTACGCTGCTTCTTCTCGGCCTCCTTTCGGCTCCTTTTTCCTCTTATCTATTACCCCGAGCTTTTGTGTTTGAGGTCAAGCTTGATTGACAGTCGGTGTGCGGCGCGCCGGACTACATCCCTCCATTAACCCATTGTCCGGCGACTTTCTCGTCTGCTGCTGCGAGGAGAGCGGACGCGTACACCGTCGTCGTGCCTTCGCTGCGGGCTTCCTCGGGAGGAGCTCGCCGAGGAGTAGTAGGGTTACTGCGATGTTTTCAACTTTTAGACAATGATGCCGCAGTCTGGTTTAATTGGAAGTAAGAGCGCTTTTGTGCGCCGTACTCGGGGCGGGTTGATAATGCAAGTTTCGAGGCAATTGTCCTCTTTGTTCGCTGCTAAAATAATTAGTTTATTTTTACCGCTTTAATAATGTACGCAAACGTAATTTGGACGTTAGCATTGGTAAAATTAATGCGATTTACCTTTTCAAACGCCGCAGTCACCTCGTGCGTGCACGTTAAATTAATAAAAAATTACAATCTTGTTAGTGGCAACCGTTAATTAAACGAAATGGCTGTTTACCAAGTTCTTCGAAACGCTCTACCAAAGTAATCTTTTAATTTGGGTTAGCTTTTGGTGTTGGCTGCATTCGCGTAAATTTATTAAATGGGGTCCGTGAATTTGCTCCGCTTTTGGCGCCGCGTCCGCCGGCAAAGTAATTAAATGTTTTTAATTACAGTTTCTGTTGCGACCTATTTTAAAGCTAGACTAACCGAGACCAAAACGAGGCCGACTTCTCGGCTACGAATCTCAATTTAAATTGACGCGCTTGGCGCTTGGATCCAAAGGGCTGAATTCGTGTTAAGTGGCAATGTCACAATAACGGCCGGTCGTGCGTTCATTTTGTTAAAAATTATTTTGCAGTCTAATTGGTCGAGAGAGATTGACGAGAAAGTAGAATCGTTTACGTTCAGATAAAGAAATTTGCAGGATGAATCATTATCGTACAATTATAAAAACTAAGAAGATTTCTCGTATTAATATCACGTTGAAAATTGAGAAAACGCACATTTAAAATACCATCATTTAATTTACTTTTTATTCACATCCCTCTTATCCAACGCTCAAAACTGCCATTCTACCTTTCAATCCCTGCATTGTTTTATAATCCGCGCCCCGTCACTGCACACCAACGTTCATCAAACCCTGCATATTTCAAAAGCTCGACGCAATTTACAAACCGTCCCGCACCTATAATTTCACGACTCTCCCGAGCGAAGCTTTATATTTGCTAAAGCTCAAAGCTCTCCCGACAGCTGCACCTCCTATTCCGCCGGCCGATCTAAAAAAGCGGAAGCGCGTCGCGTGAAAAATAATCATAAATAACGCCCAGATGATTTATTAACGGCGAATTGTTCCGTTTAATGAGATAGAAAAAGGAAGCTCGCCGCTCCAGTTTTGCAAAAGCGCGAGGTTCTGAATTATCGTCGGCCGCGCATTTACGTATTATAAAACCGTATTATTTATGCGACGCCGACTCGCGTAAACGAAGCTCTTTATTCGGCGGCGCGAAAAAGCCGCGCGCATCGGAGATCTGGAAACGAGGCGGCGCGCATAGTAACGCCCGAGAGATGATTTATTAAACGCCGACGGGGAATTATTCCGGCGGCGCGCTCCAGTTTCGCCTCGGATATACTATATATAAACGTAATGGACATTCAATACCGCCGCGCGCGACGAACGAAAATACGCGCGTAATGGATTTTTAATCGCGACCAATAACGCAAACGTGCACAACCGGCGAGCGCGGCCGCGAAAATTTAATTAGAAATCCATGTCCGGCGGCGGCGGCCAAGCCGTTCGGGATTAATTCCCGCCGCGTGTCGTAGGCTTTTAACGCGACTAGATATAACTGTTTGACGCGCGCCGGCTTCGGGCTCGTATGTGAATCGCCGCCGCGCGCGTTTTCGATTATTTCGGGGTCAGTTTCGGGTCAGCGGGGAATTGGGTTGCGAGCCGAGAGCTGGTATTTGGGTGCTTATTGCATTTGTGGATTGCGCTTTTTTTTCTACGAGTTCAATTGAATTATTAAGAAGAATACATCGGTTTGATCTACGGTCTAATCTGCTCGGCAGCTTTCAATAATTAACGCGGCTGACATATTTCCAGCTGTATTTTAATATTTCTCTTGGATTTTAAATAATTAGTCGAGATCGTCTGGTTATTTTTTAATTAAATGACGCGTCTCATACATTTAAATAGCTCGAATACATTTTTAAATCTACCTACTCTTTTGTCTGGGAGATTGGCCTACATTCTACGGAATAATATCATTATTAAAAAGTACATTTGCCATTCAGGCCATTTTCTTCAAATTTATTTAATCCTGCATTATCTCTTCCATTTTCAAAATCCCGCATCGATTCCAGCTCACTTACAGACTCTCATTTTACTCTAAAGCCGGTACATACACGAAATAACTCGAAAATGCACCGCACCCGAAGTAGCTAATCTCAGTAATTTACCGGGTCACCGGGAAATAAGTCCAATCGCTTCGTCTCCCGGAAGGTTCTGGAAAAATTTTCGGCGGTGGGGGGCGGCGCCGACGAGTTTGGTCGATAAAAGGAGAGCCCCGACCTACTGACCCAGATGGAGAACCCTCCGCCTCCTCCTCCTCCTCGCCTCGAGCGAGCGCGGCACTAACTTTTCCCGATAAGACGCACGAAAAATTCAGGCTCCACCCGGGGAAATTCTGTGCGGACGTGCATCATCATTTATTTAACTACTCGGCCTTTTTTCCGGCTAACGGCTGCTGCTCGGGGAATAATTGAAAGTGCATTTTGAATCCGCGGGTTTCGTTGTCGTTCGAGCTTTCTTGTAGGGGGAGGAAAAAAGTTGCTTGCTCTCGGTGTTCTCGTGGAATATCAATGCAGCGTTTCATTACGAGCAACCGACGTTTCTTTGCAATATATACTAACGAAATCGATTGAGTTTTCCTCGTCGCGAGCAAATCGACTTCGGAAAAACGTCCGAAAAAAAGCCGAAAAACCTGCATTCCGCGGCGGCGCAACGATCCGCATTCTCACGCTATTTTCCCTCGCAAGCTCTCTCTTTCGACGCGGCACTCCATCACTCCCCGAGAGAAAAGAGGCTCGAGCGCCGATCGTCGAGCGAGGGAAGAGAAAAAAGAGCGCTTAATAATTAGCATACTCCGGGGCTGCGGCCCGCGGCGGCGGCCGCAGTCTGCGATTTATGGTCGGGTCGTTCGCTAATCAGGCCGCGAACGAGGTCAGCTCTCGGGGCGCAGCGCCGCCCGAATCCGGGGAATAATTTTCGCCGGGGCGGCAGAGAGAGAGAGAGAGAGAGAGAGAGAGAGAGAGAGAGAGAGGCTCGATCGATGGAAGGGTTGACCCAGTGACCTGGAAGCCGACCCCCGCGAGCGACACCCCACGAGTCTTTTCGAGAAGCCCGGTTATTTAAAATGGGCCAAGCTGCGAGGCGCGGACAAGAGGCCACAAACGACGCGGTGTTGGATGGTGTTTACCATGGAATTCGGTAAGCTTTCATGGAAATTCAATCCTTTGACAAGACGATCAAAGAGATGGAAAATATTTCAAGCTTCGTTCGCTTCTCTGATATTGACAAAAAGCTGAGCTTTCGTCGCGGAATGTATAATGTCTTGGGATGTATTCCGAAATTAAATGCGATTACGGACTGCCGGCAAGAATTGAAGTTTGGGGCTTATATAAAATATAGTGACCTATTTACTGGAAACAGGAGCTTTATTGCTTCTATTTTCATATATTTCACGTATACGTATGCAAAACGTTGCATAAAATAAAGTATAGTCTCTACTTGGTTGATCTGCAGTCAATAGAACGACACTTCATTGAATTTCAAAGAAACGCATCTTCTAGCAATAAACACGATATCCTACAACACTTTATTAATCGAAATTACCATTTTATTTTAAACCCCCAATCGTCACATCACACGGATCCCCCGAAAATCAGGTCAGCCCCCAGCTTTAATCAAGAAAAAAGCCCGTCTCAAGCATCGAAATAACGGCCGATTAACCCCGCGCGACATTTTGGAAAATTAAGGGCTCGCCGAGGCGGCGAATAAATCCGGCGGCTTTCAATCAACCCGAGAGGGTAAGAGGCGCGGCTGCCTCGGAGAGGCCGCTCGAACATCACCGAGGGCTCATTGGACCGCGGAGCAATTCGCTTCGAGAGACGCGGAGAGCGACTTTGCGCGTCGGGGGTTATTTCACGCCGTCTTGATCTTCCCGGAGCGACGCGACGGAGCTTTCGAGCGCTCGAGTGATTACGGCAAAGTGTTTTGGCTTCCGGATTCTTTGGAAATTCGCCGCGAAAGTGGGATATACCGTGGTGTTTTCGAGTTGGGCCGGCTGCTTTCGTCGGGTCCGCGAGAGTTTGGCGTGGTGAAATCGACAATATTCTGATAGAGCTGCGCTGCTTTTTGTAGAAATCGTGAGTTCAAAAATATCTTAAATGAAATGTATATTTATACATTTATATTTATTCTAGAAATTCAGTGCTTAATACACCTTTGTGCAGCTAGATATTAATTCTATCCAAATCTACGAAACCCAATTCATCCCATTCCCATTTACCAACAAGTTTTCGAATTTATCCTGCTCCGAAGCGCAAATTTAATCGATCATTACCTCATGCAAAAAGTACATCAGCACCCGAACACTTACAGAACTCGTCTCATCATATTCAATTTCCAGGCAAAAGCCGAGCGCGAACTTGGGAATTTCGAGTAAACGCCGCCGCAGTCGTGCCGCGACCTCCTCGCCGCGTCAAGATAACGAGTCGCAAAGATCCTCTTCGGGGCGCATTTGCGCGCCACCTGCTTCCCAATCCGTTCTCATCTCCTTCCGCGTCTAAGTCCCTTTTAAAATTGCTTCCCGAGACGCGCGGCGTCACGTCGCCGCGAATTTCGAGGAGAGTTTGATGGTTCTCCGTAATTTTGTTTATCGGGGCTCGAAATTAGAGATTTTCTTTTTTTTTTTTTGGGGTGGTTTTGCAGTGCTTTCCGAAAGCTTTAAATTTAACACTCTTGTATATGTAAGTTATAATAAACGGCAGTAAAAAAGGTGTAAAAGATTTTACGGCCGAAATGATCGTACATTTATTACTTAGCATTTCAACGGGTCTACCTTGACGACTTATTAAATTACTAGCTGAAATCCGACCAGCCGTAACGTTGTGCCGATAAATTTAACAATTATTATTATTCCATTATACTAATTTTTTTTAAAACTCAAAAACTTCAGTCTAGAACGACTGAAATTTTAAGCCTCAAATTACCAAGCTCCATTTCCAGCCTCGAAGAAACTTCCCGGCAAAGTTTCATCAAAATCCGTGACCCGGTCTGGTGCACAAACTCGCGAGATCCGTGTCTCCGGGGAGCGCGAGCTAGTCGGCTCCGCGATGCTCTCTCTCTCTCTCTCTCTCTCAAATATTAAACGCAGGCCTTGAATCGAGCTCTCTGCCTCTCCGTGAAAGATGCAAGAGTCCCGGGGAAGCTCGGGGAATCGTCGAGCGCGAAAGCTCGCGATGCTTAATTTCGGGGCCGCGGCAAATTATGCTTTGCGAATTGATAAGTCGCTGCGTGAAATATTTTCGACGACGAAAATTAGATATTCTCGCGGAGATTGTTGGTCATTTAACGAAGTTAGCAAAACGAGGTGAATAGCTGGCTTTTTGTTAAAAAAAGGTCGAGAAAGAAATGAGAATGAATTAATTGTAATGATTACACGTTGTGCTTGATAATATATAAACCGTGTTTATTTATTATAATAAACATACGTATCGTTATTTAATGAATAAACGTAGCCCGTGTTTATACAGCACCATAAATCATTATTTAAAGCGGCAGCATAAATAATGTCCCGCATAATCTGATATCTTTCACAATTATAAAGTAGCAACTTTAATCTCCGTAAAATAATTATGAAAAAAGGTTTATACACTCCCTTTGGTATAAAAAAGTTCTCAAAAAGTTCTTAAAAGCATCTCCAGGCCCGAAAGATTAAAGAAGCAAAGGCGATGCATTTAAACGTTGTCCTCGAACGCGGAAAAGGGTTTTTCATATTCTGTTCCAAAAACAATAAACAGTGTGTAAAATGCTCTCGTAACGCGCACTTGACACGAACATTCTCGTGCGGCGCGAAAAGCTCGAGGAGAATAAAAAGAGAGAGCGCATCGCGAGGCCTCGGAGAAGAGAGAGAGAGAAAAAAAAGGGAGTAAACGAGGGTATAAGGATTTTTATCTCCTATCAACGAGGCTCTTCTGCGAGGCTCTATGCATTCGCTATTTTTTTCTTTTTTCTCTTTTTTTTAGCGTCAGTCGAGCTCGATTTTATATTGCATGAAAAGTGCACCGACGCTGCACCGAGGAATCGCCGTCGGGAAAGAGGCGACTTCAAAGATTTTATTGCAGCTTTTAATACCGGGATGGACTTTGCTTGTATATTGGAAAGGGTAAAAATAGGCGGGGGTGGGGAGCTGCGGAAGAAATCTTTTCGCCGCGGGGAAAAAAGTGTGCGGTTTTCATTTCGGCCGAACGCAGCTGACCTACTAAATATAATACTATCGAACAAAAATACGGACGCGCCGCTCCGTTTCTAGCTCTCTTTTTTTCTTCAAATAAAAGAAGTCATCATCCTGAAAGCGATTCGTATCCAATAAAAGCTCGACTGAAAAAAAAAAAAAAGAAATCTAAAAACCATTCGTTCGTCTCGAAGCGCGGCGAAAATCGTTCCATCCCGCAACCTTGCCAGCCTCGAACAAGCCGCGCGGCCAGAACTCTAAAGCATCCCTCTAACCTCGTCAATTACCGTGTGTAACTGCGCCCTTGGCGTCTTTGGCTCCGACCGCACCATTCGTTAACCCACACGGACGCGCGCCCGAGAAATATGTATATAATTAAAATCCTTGACGATCATTAAGGCCCGAGAGAGAGAGAGAGAGAGAGAGAGAGCGACGTTATCGTGAATAATGGCGAGCGTGACTCGACGTTTAGACGCGAGACCGTCACGAAACTTCGCCATTTACGGCGGGGTAAGGAAAATACTAATCTGACTTCGGGAACTGATAAGTTTTCGGGATAAGCCGCGACAGTTTTAGGTGGCAAGAAGTGGAAAGCGGGGAAATGTTCTTTTCGATCGTTTCTTGATTATTCTTTTGGTATTACTAATGGTGAATTAAATTACTTAATTATTGGGAATTAGTATTTTTATTCCAATAATAAAGTTCGAGGACTGTACCAAATAATTAATCAGCGGTGAATTTAAAAAGCGATGCAAGCTGTAATACGTGATGTGCTTACACAATTCCTAAAGAACTCATAGTAAGCTTCGTTGCTTCGATCTAATTTCCCCTGAAACAGCACCTACAGATTCTCATACACTCCAATTCTCACTTTGCCCGAGCGAGAAGCCGAAAATCAATCATTAACCTCCCACCGTTGAATATTCCCACCTAAGCTTACGATCAGCTGTTTGCTCGATCACCGCTCCATCCGCGGACTACGTACAGTAATCAGTCGGCAGCCCGGCAATATACAATTGGAAACGCGCGCTGTTTTGACGTAATTATCGAGAAGGTTCGATCGCGCGAGCGGGAGCGCTGAAACAATGCGATTACGAGCGCGCGACGAGCATTTCGGATCGGCATCGCGCAGCCTCGTTGTTGTTGCTGCCGCTGCTGCCGAACCGACGACGCGGAACTTAATTAGTCAGGGCTACCTGATTGCATTGACGCGGGCGGCCCCTCTGCGTTAACTGCTCGCGCGTAATTATGACGGATTACGTACCGGGCCTATTCTTTTTCAGTCGTGAATTAGACGCGCTTTGTCGACGGGGCTATACTGCGCTGATTGTAAATTTAGCTTCGTACGAGATCGCTAGTTCTTTATTCGGATTTTCATTCGGTACCAGGTTGTAGATTGTGCTTGCGCGGAGTTGTTGACGTTTCGTAATTTGCAATTCGGTTATAGATTTAAACGCCGAGGCTGTGCTTTCTGAAACCAACAGTAACGGCGTAACTGTTTCTACGACCGATTTTAAAAAGATTCCCGTTATTCCAGTACGCGCAACCAAAAAAAAAACCGCCGCCAGCCCGCGTCGCCCATATCCGGCGATTGAAATTAATCGCGTCGCAGCTTTGTCCACCAGCTGGTCATCTGCATCGAGGTATGCAGCTCGACGCAAAGGCCGAGCTTAGGCCGGCAGAGAGTTCCATCATCGAAGCTGCACCGTAATCCAGGGTTTACGCGCGCGGCGCCCAATAAGCAGCCCTCTGGCCGCGGATCTTAATGCGGGGCCGCTTTTCTGACCCGCGAATAATGAAGTCCGAGCGCCGCTCGTAAATTCGTCGAATCGCTCTGATTTACGGGCTGATTGGGGGGCTTATACCTTTAATGCGCCGTTCGTCGCGCCGTGCGATATCGCCCTGCGGAAAAGCGCTTTGCCGGCTAAACGTTCGGGCTGTGGGCTTTGTTGACAGAAGGTTTTTGCTTCTTTTTGAAAAATATATACGTCTGGAGTAGTTTTTGACTTGTCGCATAAAAATGCACGTTTTATTCGAGCTTTATGCTTTTATTGCTTCATCGGACCACCATAAACTACCAAGCATTTTAGACGAGAATCACCATCCATAATCCAACGATTCCAAGCGAATAACCATCTCGAAACCTAATCCCCGCAACAGTCATTGCGGGTCAAGCAGCCAAGGCGTCGAACGCTCGCATCTCCTTCGGGTCCACTTTGAAGCATCGCGAAAGGCCCTCGCTCCTCGGCCGACGTCCGCGACGAGCCCGGCATCTCGTTACAGCTGAGAGGAGGCCCGAACGCGGAATTAATTTTGCTGGTTGCACAACGCGAAGAGAGAGAGAGAGAGAGTGTCTGCAACTAATTTATTGAAAGCAGCACCTCGGCGCTTTTGACGCAATCTACGCGACTATGCACTTGCACGTAACCGGGAACCTGCGTCCCGCGTAATTACACTGCCGGCCGCGTAATTTTACTGCTGTGTTTTCGGGCGGGGGGCGGTTATTTTGTGGAAGTGCTTTAATTCGGACAAGCAATGCAATTGGATTGTCGTTTTATTTATTTATTTATTTATTCGCAAAATCGTTGAAAATACAAAAAAAGAAAAAAAAAACTCGAGCCAACCAAGCATTCCTCGTCGACTGAAAAGCCCCATTTTCCGGACCCCCGTAATCTTTTCAGTCCAGCTGACCGTTTGAAAGAAAAGTCTCTCGGCCGTCGTTGCCTCCCTCGGCTTTCACATCGCACTCCGGCTCCACCGCGGGGCAGCAGCAAGTCGCTGATGCGGCTCTCGAGCTTTCAAGCCTGACGCGCGACCGCATTGCAGTCGGAGCCCCCCCTAAAGCGGATATAACCGTAGCGCGGGATAACCCAAGCGCCGAGATTGCGGACGGCGCGCGCTGCCTCTAATCAACTGGACAAACCTGCGTCTGCTCTCTGCTGCTGCTGCTGCTTCAAACGCACACTTTCCGCAGCAGCTCGGGCTAAGTAATGGCTGTGTGCCCCCTCAATGCGCCGTTATTTTGCGCGGCGAAGGCCGACTGCAGACCCGCGCGGAGGGGCTGCTGCCGATGGATTAGGCTGCGGAGATGCTTTTGTGCGCGCTTCGTGTAATCTGACTGGGCGGGGGATTTTATGGTTTCGAGGGGAGTTGGAAGTGCTGCTTCCTCGGTCTTTGGAAATTTGGGCTGGAGATCGAGTTAGTTGAGAAAAACATATATATATATATATATATTTTGAAATTGCATTAATTTTGATTTTTAAAAGAGAATTTTCTAAATTTCAGTTTTATTTTTCCAGATTTGCATCTAGCCGTTACGTCAACATTTTGAAAACAACCGAGTCCAGTTGACAAAGTTTAAAAATTTTAAATTAGAAGTCTTTATCTAAAATGGGTATAGCCAGAATGATGTCGCCGAATAAATTAGAGCAAAGCGGTCGTAACGCAACTGATTCAGAAACCTTGCTCCAAGTCGAGCCCTAAAAACACTGAAACTACTGCTGATTATGATGGAAGAGCTCTGCGTCCGGTGCAGTTGATAGCTCGTGGATCTTCGTAGCCGCGTGTCATTCATAAACACGCCGGAGTGATACGTAAGCTGATACTGGCTTTCAATTTTTTTCTTAATAATAAAACAATTTTCCGAGAAATTAGTCAACAGATTTTTAGGGCTTTTAACTTGTGTATAATCTATTATATATGACGCAATTGAGTAGAATGAATTAACTCATTGAATCTTTCTATATCTCGTGTAAAAAAACTACTTTAATTAATCAGTTTCAAAATACGATATGATTATATTACAAAATACAATAAGTTATTCTTTTTATTTATTTTTTTTTCTTCATTATCGACGAACTGCTGTGAAGAAACGTATAAAGTGTCTTTGTAACTCAGGCCGACTTATCACTTGGGAAACCGTTGAAACCATCTTAGATGGGCATTCCTAGAAAAACTTAGAAAGAACTATTAAGAACGTTAGACTAGTCATTTGATTAGATTCAAGGGTACTCTTGTGCTATCACATACACAGTGAAGAATATGGCGATTCATAAAAAATATCTTCAGGGATTTCACAATTGGTTTTATTGGAACTAAAATTCCGACATGTATTGAAAAAAAGTAAGGATAAAAAAACTAGGATTTTTAAATAATCAACGGTTCATTTATGAAGTAAAATATAATAATTTCATTAAAATTCTGAATTCTTTCTGTTATTTATTTAAATTTAAATATTCGTAAACTGATAAAAATCAGTTTTTATTATCTTGCGAGGTAATAAAGTTACACGTGAAAAAACTAAAAATAATTTTTTATAACAAATGCAAAATATCATCAAGATCCATCGTAAATGATTCCATATAGAATTTCATAAGATACGGTTTCGATAGTGAATCGTGCCAACTGTTAGAAAATTTTTACTCGTTTCATTGAAACACTTACTTTCAAGGCACTGTTAAAATGAACAAAGAATTTAATTTCAAAATATTCCAAAGAAAATATCATCGTCTCAACGGATTAGTATCTTCTTATTTGAATTATCTTCTCGAAGCATCCGGCACTCGAGTTTCTATAAAAAAAAAACACTTCACCTACTTACTTCGACCACCAAACACGAGTACTCCCGGCGAGCTACCTGCCTACTATTTACTAGCTACCTCGCCACCGCCGCTATCTTATCCGTATACCATTTTTCCCCGTTCAGGAGCTCAAATATTTGTCGGCCGAGTTAATTTTCGTGGCTCTCCGGGCTCCGAAAACGGCCAGGTCGCCGCTTATCGGTCATTGTTTCTCCGTCTCTCTCTCGAAATTCCCATAGGCGCGCGCGACCTTTTTTCCTAACCGGCAGGAAGGAGGTCTATGACCCGAGCGGAGTATAGCATTATACTTTTCACCCTGCCGATTTATGGGCCTATCCCGCCCCCCCTCCCCCCCCCCCTGTAAAAGAGTGCGCGCGTAGCTGAATTTTGAAACACACGGCGCTCCTTCATGGGATTCTGATGTTCGTTCGTTATGAGAGACACCGTTTGAAGCGTAAAGCCGCACTAAAAGATCGCTTTTATGGAGATCGAACCCACGAGGAATGGAATTTTTAGGTTTTTTTTTTTTTCATGGGAATCATTATAGCGGCACCGTATACAGTACAGGTCAAATTCTTTGTCGGAATTAAAACGAAATGGGAGAAATTTGAATTCGTTTCAGATGTATAAAGTATTACAGGGCTCTTGAGAGTTATTAAATGTTATTTAACCGTGTGTAAAAATTTATTTTCTTTTAATTACTGCAATTACAATTTTTTTACGCTTTTAAAGCTACTATATTAATTAGCAGGAGAATAAATTTCAAAGTGTAATTTTTATTCTTCACAGAAATGTGAAAATGTAATGTTAGCATAGTAAAATTATTTTTTAGAATATTTCTCGTATTTACATAAATTTCTTTATAAATACGCCATATTAAATTAATTACATGTATTTAATTAATTACATAATAATCTTTCCAGTACTAAGTAGCTGCGAATAAATAAAATATAGCTAAAAAGCATAACATACAGAAATTTCTCTCTTTTAATTAATACACAAAACACACAAATTACACACTGAAATAAAATACGCTTTACAAAAAGAAAAAAAAAAGGTTATACGCCAACGTAAATTAACAATTTTACCGCTGGCAAAATTACTTGACCAGATAACAAAAAAATCCAACGCCGATATTCCCGCTGGAAAATGCCTACGAGTCTTAAAAAAAAAAAAAAAAGCCGAGACAACGGCGTGTGTGTGCTCCCGAGTCGAAGAAGAAAAGCGCGGGGTCAATGGTACAAGAAAACTCGAAAATAAATTATGCAAATGACGAAATGCTCAGGTCCACGCCGTCTCGACTACCGCCAACGGTTTCTCTCGCTCCGTCACTCTCTCTCTCTCGCGTTGAGAAATATGTGCTGGATTTTTTACCCGGCATTTTAATGAAAGGGCCATGCGCTCCGAGCTCTCTTTCTTTTTTCCTTCTCTATCTTTCTTGCCGGCTGTAATTCTAACGTATACGCAGCTTTCCTCGTTTCGTTTCGATACAAAATTTAGTCGCGCTTAAACGCTCGACTGGCGTTTATTTCTTTTACGTAGCTATTATTATTCGCAATCGAATCGTCAAGCTAAATGTTGCACTTAAATAATTATCCACTAAAAGATTATTACGACATTGATAATATTCAACGTTAAATATCTCGATTACTCTTCAATCCTTCGAAATCCCATAAAAATCAATCCACGAATCCAAACCGAATTCGAAGCCGAAAACAGCTTCGTCTACCCCAATTCCCCCTCCGTATCAGCTGGTCTCTCCGGCTCGGAAAGCTCCATATGGCCTGGGCACAAGGTGCGGTGTACACGGATAAAGAGAGAGGGGGACCTCGTCAGCTCGGCGCGGCTCAGTGATGGAAGCGCCCGGGTAAAAATTTCCGGGGAGAGCCACTCTCTTTGCGGCCAGCGCGCGTAACGAACGTGTGTGCGACTGTCCTCTCTCGCTCGGCGGGCATCGAAAGCCGAGAGTCGCCGCAGCGTAAGTATATCTACCTAAGTGAGAACGGCGTAGGCAAAAGGGGGACTAGGCGAGAGAGAGAGAGACAGAGGGGTCATCGACCCGTGCACGTGGAGCACCGAGGCTAAGTAGGACACCTCGTGACATCACGCAAAATCAAAATGGCCGCGCAACGCGGCGGGCCCGAGTTCCCACACCGAGCGGGGATAGGTTTTTCTTTTTCTTTTTTTTTTTTTTGTTCTAGCGGCCGCGCGCGGGGACGATTCTGGGGGATTTTGATGATAAGAGCTCGCCGTTTCAGCTGCTTTTTTTCACGGAGTTTCGAGAGTTCGTTGGGAATTTATCTATATGCTTTTTAGGGATCTCGTCGCTTCGATCTGGCTTTGCTCGTCGAAGTTTCTCGCACAAATGTATAATCAGCTGACGCGCGCACATTGCAGGAGCGAGAAATAGTTTTTACGGCCAATAAACTTGGGAAAGGAATCGCGACGTTCGAAACTGTCTACTTTACACCGCAGCGCGTTTTCAAAAGGCCATCGTCGTAAATTCAAACGCTACGAGCAAAAGAAAAGAAAAAAAAAATAAACGCCCAAGATAAACACAATAATTAAAGATTATTCACCGAGGAAAAAAGCTCTCTCACGCCATCACCGCGTTTCCCTCCCACGCGATAAAAACGGCCAAGCTCGCGGCAGCAGCCGCATTTTCTCTCGCTCTCGGCTTCGTCGCGCACAAGCTGTCACTTCAATTCTCTCGTAATAGAACCGAGCGATAATCCCTTCGTTGCGACACATCGACGCAGGGGCACCGCGGACGCGTATATACATACGATACGCGTGTTTGTACTTTCGGTTTTCAGGGTCAGTCCCGCGCGCTCACTTTTACTCGCGCGGGGAGGGAAAATCGCGGCGAGAAACGAGTGTGTCTCTATTATGCGCTTATGAATAATGCGCTCGATCGTGTCATTCCCACAATCGTCGAGAGAGGCTCGCGCGGCGAGTAGAAAGTTACGAGTGCGGCCTTTTTTTTTTTCTCAGGGTAACACAGTGCGCGCGCGGCGGGTAAAAGGGTACTTTTTTTGCTTCTAAGCCCGGGTAATTATCATAAATTGCGCGACGATGATTGACGATTTATTATTCGTTATTTTTTTCGTAATGGGACGCGGCGCTGGTTTCGCTCGAATGTTAATCCGTAATCTTTCGTAACGAGAGGCTTTCGTTGCGCGCAACGAGCGTTGTGCGCTGGGAAGTTACATGCAGGAAACGCTTCGGGTTTTAATATTTTCGAGTAACAATTTATATATTTCGTTTTCCGTGGCGCGCTGCGCAATTTGCGCGTTACATATATTTGCTTCTTTAAGCGTTTATACATCTCGGTTTTACGATTACGGCCGAAAAACGTTAATAAAAGTCGTAAATATTCTAAGCCGAGCCGAGCGCGTTTAGCGGGGAGAAAGTTTTCTCGATGCAACCTGCGTAAATTAATTTATTTGCTTTCCCGCTGTTTTACATCTGATTTTCTGGACTTTCATTTCCGTTTCGGGTGGAACTTCTTCGTGAATATATATGTAACTTAATTTAGAAATTTTAATTTCGGAAAATAGAAATTATCAAATGTTCAATACGTAATTATGAAGATTCGTTGCAGTAATGAGGTCTCGGACAAGTTTATACAAATCAAAATTAACACAAGTATTTTTTTTAAACGTAAATCGAGCAATCAATAAACTTTAACTTTTGCTTCTCCAAAATGGCTTTCCCAAAGCTGGATTAAGCTCCAGGCAGAACTTATCCTTAAATCAGAATAATCAAATAACTCGTCCATCGAAATCCCCTGTCCCGAATTCCCATCTAAAAAAAAATCCGACCGCGGCGCGTTACACATATCCGCGATCCTCGTGCCTCCAAAATTCGGGTGAAAAACGGTTCTCGCTCGAAATCTACCTGAACGCGCGGCCATCAAAAGTTTCATCACACAGCCCAGAGGCGGATATGTACAGGCTGGGCCTAAATAAATTATGAGAAAAATCGTCGGAGCGCGATGACGTCAGGGCTCGGCGCCAATCCGGCGATAAACGGGGCTATTCGCTTTTGTGCCTCGCGGGAACTGCCGCCGCGCGACGAGAACAACCGTGGCGCTCTACGGAATGGTAACGCGCGCGCCCCGCGCACTCGCACAATGGGCACGATTTATTCCGAGCTATCCGAGCTATATGGATCCGAGGAAACCCGTCGAAAGGATGAAAAGAGTTTGTATATAACGAGTAGGGCTGCCGAAGTGCCGAGCGAGAGTTTTTCGCGCCGATATCC
This sequence comes from Ormyrus rosae, assembly GCA_035047165.1. Classification (NCBI taxonomy): domain Eukaryota; kingdom Metazoa; phylum Arthropoda; class Insecta; order Hymenoptera; family Ormyridae; genus Ormyrus; species Ormyrus rosae. Next base: position 2,011 of record JAWWML010000032.1, on the reverse strand, counting down.
TGCCGCTCGGTGTTCAGACTGAATTTCGCCGATAGAATGCCAGCGATTGCCGAGGATGATGGGATTTGTTAAGTTCTTTTTTGGAGGGATCGGAGTACGTTGGGTATAAAAAAAAAATGCGGGATGGATATAACTTGGTTTATTTGAAAATTAGTAAAAAAATCCCATCCAATACAGTAAACATTATACTATCTAATCACTGGGACATGACTACGATACGCAAGTCTTTGCGCATAGTCTAAATCTACACCATGATTATTAAATGTAGTATCATTAGATGTCATCTTGGCATGCACTGGATTCATCATACGGCCTACTAAATTTGCTAACATTAACGTACCATTTATATTAAATGCAGCATTAGTAGATACCAAGTCTGTAGTGGACTCATGCAATAACAATGGAACATAATTTAATGCTGCAGCATCTTGGCTACTTAAGATATTTGTATCCACCATTAGATCATCTAGATTACTGACATTATCTGAGACAATCTCCCTATCTTTTATAGCAACTATATGTTTCTGTATGTTACTTTCATCATCATTAGACCATCTATGTACCAACTCAATACAATTAGACAATGTCAACTCTTGCATTTTACCTATTTGTTCTTTCACCCAATTAAGTGCATTATACCCTATAGGCTTAGCACTACTGGCACTACTAAACATTATATGGTCTGTATCATCTCCAGACACTAATACTTCATGCTCTGCAGTATCCTTAAACTCCAATTCACCTTCTATATCATGATGCCCTCTGTGATGTTCTGATGTCTGCTGTGTGTCCATATGGCGTCTTTTATAATTTCCTTCTCCATGATGATAACGGTGTTTATGATGTGTACTTTCGCATTCTAATGCATAATATACTTGCGAAGATTTATCTGGACCTCTTGATGAGTAAGCCTGCTTAAATCCTACAGGCGACAGTGTTTTATATATTGTATCAATTACTAAATTATACGTCTGATAACTATAAAATGGTATTACAGAAATATTTAATTCAGATTTCGTACTTAATAAATCTAGTTTGTTATTCCAATGCTGAATTATATTATTAACATATGCTGTATCACTAATGTTATAGCCATCACCCATGCTTCTACAAACAAGCATTTTATTTACATACCACATATGTATATTCTGCGGTTCACCATAACCAGACAATATGTAACTAGCAAAGGATTCATTATTTGCTAAAGGGGTAGGATTAAAAATATTTTCTATTAAATCACGTCGTGCATAAAACATCAATGGTTGATGTTGATATTGATTCTTTAATTCTTGTTGGTCATTGCGACATAGAAATGTAAAATCTAATATATTATCATTTAAATCCCATTGATATTGCTGCAGTACTGACCCAACAAGATCTATCACTTTAGTATTCTTATTTCTTTCTAGAGTAGTGAGTTCTTCTGACGATTGAACAGTAATATTATTATGTTTTGTTACAATCCTACACTGCTCAGGCGTATTAACAGGACTTATGAGCATCGCCCTTGCTTGGTCAACGAGTTTTTGATCTACATTAACCACAAAAGACTTTAAAGCTGTAGTATCATTATATCCAATACCACCATCTACTATACTATCTACATCTATATTAAGCCTATCAGCTAGTAACTCCTTGCTCAAATCTTTATCTATAAACTGACCATGCTTTATAGTATCAAAACTCCCAAATATATTAAGCAACTCCGTAGCACTTTTTGTACCTAGTTTTAATAACTCATCCGTACTATATGCAATTGTAAAATATAATGGCTTTTCTAAAGAATGCCACAAACCTTGTATGAATAGACGTCCATCTTTATCATAAGTAGATGCAATGTTACTATCTGCTTGTATCATATTCAAGTGACGGTTTGCCCATTCTGCCGCTGTTGCATGCTGACGCCAACTTAAGGCAATAGATTTGGTATGAATATCCTTTGTTGTATTGTTATTATGCTCTTTTATGTTATTACCATAAAATATAGTCTTCTCAGGTGAAACAAGTGAAA
>JAWWML010000031.1:14428076-14466804 GCA_035047165.1 Ormyrus rosae | reverse complement strand
AATCGAACGTTCCATTTCATCGCAGTAATAATCGTTGGGTCCACGTAAGATGATGGAACTTGCTGTCCTAGCCTTTGGTCTGTAAATGTAAATTTAATGTTTTTTAGTATGTAATTTAAATAGCAAAGTCAACAAACAACGTACGTTCAGTTAAATTAAGTTAATTATTTTTAAAAATTTTACCCTTTGATAATGATGAGCTCGTCGTCGCAAATATTTTCGACGTAAACTTCTGCAGCTTCTCCAAGAGCACTAGCATCGAAAGTTTCCTCACCTTCCATGTTGGTCAAGGATGTTATGAACTGAGCACCAGTAGCTCTAGCAATACGTTTCAGATCGACCTTTTTACACCGGCGTACAGCCATTGCTCCAGCATCAACGAAATACTAAAATTAAAAAATAATTTTAGTATTTAAAATGCAGATTAAAAATTTAAAACCAAAATCTTATCTTACCTTAAGGCATAAGTCGTCAATACCACCAGTGCAAAGAATAACATTAGCACCAGTGGAGAGGATCTTCTGCACGCGCTCTTTTGTGATATCAGACTCACGCTGACGAATGGCGTCAAGCTTCTCGGGATCTTCGACGAGGACTTCCACACCCAACTTCATTTTAGTCTTTTGCAGCGAGAAGTCCAAACACGCTATCTTGGCGTTTACGATGTTTTTGACCATCATTTGGGAGGCGATTGTGCAGTTCAGCGCGTAACCTTGGATGAGAACTGATTCTTGAACACTCTTTCCGTGAGCTTTCAAGACATTGACGGCCTTGATGGGGTACAAATGGCCTCCCTTACCGTCATTGACTTTGATTGCCATCGCTGCGTCAACGACCATATTGGCGAAGAAATCGGAATCACTGTACATATTTTTGGTATAGGAAAATAGTTGCAATGCAAAATATAATAATTGTCAAAAGTGGGAGAATGAAATAATAATTTTAGAATAATTTATAAGTTGAAAAGGATACCAATTGATGATTTTACTGGACATTGAAGTTTTGGCAATATTGATTAAACATTCTTTACCAAGCTCCTCAACACTGACTGTTAAATGTTCCTGAATATATTTGCAGGCTTCTCTGAAAGTTTGGAGATATTATTAGTGAAAAATAACCAATTAATATTTAAGAAATTTTACAACTTCTACATACTTGCAGGCTAATCTGTAACCACTGTTTACTGAAGTAGGATGAATTTTTTGTTTGATGAGTTCATCTGCATTTTTAAGTAACTCTGCTGCTACAATTACCTATACAAGAATTAAGCAAGATTAACTAAAGTCAGCCCAAAGTATTATTAAGAAAAATACATATTGCTGTACTTACAACTGAGGTAGTGCCATCGCCTACTTCCTCATCTTGTAACTGTGCAAGATCACAAAGCACACGAGCTGCTGGGTGTTCTACTTCCAAAAGTCTGAGAATCGTGGCTCCATCATTTGTGATTGTTGTATCCTATAATTATAGGCTTTATGTTGATAAAACATTTCAATATTATTATTCTTTATTTGATTAAAACTTACACCAATCTCATCAACAAGCATTTTGTCAAGACCAATAGGACCCAGTGAGCTTTTAACAATGTTGGCAATAGATGCTGCAGCCATAACTGTAATGAATAAAATAGTCAATAAGTAAATGTTAATGAAACATGTTTTTAAAGTTTATTATTTTTTCATTATTTGTTATAGTATAGTATTAAAACAATTGAAAAACATTTTTCAGTTCTACCAATAACATTTTTGAAAAACGATTTATCTTTATAATTTAATGATAACTTTCATTGGTAAATAAATTGTTCAAACTTCATATTTTGAGAAAACTAATTGATTCCTTTTTCCCAATTTCATTTCTTTCATGACTCATTTAACAAGCAAAATCAATTAAGTTAAAATTTTATTTACCACACGAACAAATATCAAAAACAGACTTCTAAATGTATTTAAAAGCTCATACCCAAAACTTAAACTAAAAATATTCCGAACTTTTATTACTAAAACTCCAATTTAGGAAAAGGAGCAGTCGCAGAGGTTAGCCGTACTTACCATTTTGCGTGCGTACGGGAGCACCGGATTGCCGGGAGCCACCGACGGCCAAAGTACTTGCCACCGTAGACATTTTTCTTTAAACAAACTTTAGTAGCGAATTTCACGAAGCTCAAAAAAGACGTCCACGAGAAAAATATAACCGCGTGCACTAGCGTGAGGGATAAATAACAATGGACGACTTCCTTCGCTCGTGTGTGCTCCGCCTGGATTTTCTTCTCTCCAGGCGCTGCCAAAGTCGCGATCTGATTGGATGCCGGGACGGATATCAAATCGCGGATTGGATATTGTTGGGGAACGTTTTGTTAAATGCCGGGGCAGCCGAACGATTTGGTCTACTTTATACTTTATTTCACAAAATTTGGTTTTGAAGGAGATTTTAGAATTGACAGTGTTACAGAAACTTTTTGAAAAAGTATTCGTTGATTGAGGGAATTTTGGATTACTCCCGGTAATTAAGTTAAAAGTAACCGCAAACACATGTACTACATTTGTGCCCTTATATGGTCAAGTTTAGATTCGATTTCGATCTTGGTTTTGAATTTCTAATTTTTTTTGTAGTCGTTTATTAAAATTCTTAAATAATTAATTAAACAGAAGCAAGATATTTTTTAAAAAGTTATATTCAATATGAATAGATCTATACATTATTTATTTACAAACTATTTAACTCATATGAACAATTTTTTTAACAAGTTAAAGCTCCTATTTGTCTTCAATTTTTGGAAGCTTTTGTTCTGGTATTTTATTGATTGGTTTCTTCTTTTTCTTCACTGTGCTGTTGGGAACTGTTATACCTGATCTTAATGATACTCTTACAGGAGCAGCTGTTACGTCTCGTTCTGTAGAAGTCTCAGTTTCCTGAACTTCATAAAGCTTGTAATGTTCTAAAATATTTTCTAAAATAAAGCAACAAAAAGCAATTTAATAAATTGTTTTGGTAATAATATATTTAATTTTTATGTGAGAAATTATTTATTCAAAATAAAAATGCATAATAAATATGTAATTTCAGAAAGTACGTACCTACTAATTTTGTTTCTAATTTGTAACTAGTTGCTATATTTTGTACACTGTATTTTTGAGGATCCTTAGCATTCCTACTAATGAATTCTAATGCTTGGCGCAATGAAACCCTACCAGGCTTAACTTCTTCAACTTCATAGAAACCATATTCAAAACCTTCATGTATGGTTTTATCTTTTGGTAAAGGTTTATTTGGATTTGATCTTGTATCAATTTCATTGACCTAAAAGTATAAATAAAATATATTTTACTACTTTTTATTTTTTTTATAATTGATCGAACATTTAAAAATAAAAATTTACCTCTGAAGAATTCGAAGTAACAAAAACTTTTTTTAAATTTTCATCAAGAGTTAAATCTTTTTTTTGTGCCATCTCTTTATAGTCAGGATTAACTAAAAATTAAAATTACAATGTAATACGTAAGGCTATAACATATTACCTTTGTATGCATTTAAAATAAACTATTTAACTTTGATTAACTAATTGTATTTGCTCTCTTGTTGCTTCGAAAGTGGGTGCTGGTCTTGGTTTTTCTTGAGAGATTACTTTTTCAGCCCTACTTGCAACATTCCAATTCTTAATTGGTCTTGATAATCTTGAAAAAAAAGTTCCCATTTTTTTGTATTTTGTTATTTCTGAAATGTCATTATTTTCATAAGTTTACATAATAATTAATATATTTTTCGTTTGTAAAAGCAATTGTGTACCAAAATAAAGTGTCACTTATTTTACATCATTTATATTTAATCTTACTTTTAAGAGAAATTTGCAATGCAGTTAAAAATATTTTTCACCACAATTTTCTTTCATAAATTCATTTTTTTAAGCATCATATGAATGATGAAAATGTTTCCATTATTTTATTACAATTTTGAGGTTATGTCGAATTTTCAATCTCGTCTGCATGTCCGGTAGATCGATCATATACATATATATTCTCTATCTGAAGCTGAAAGTTAGAAGAGGATAGTATAATAAACGTGCTTAAGTATATATATATATACTTACTAGAAATCTTGATCTTGATTGTGATTCGTCAATTTCGAGGAAAACGGAAAATTGCGCGAAAGTTCAAATGGTTATTTAAATTAAAATTCTAATTTATTGTTTGTTTTTTTGAATGAGCTTCAGAACTTATACGATTTAAAACAAAAACTTAATTAACAGTCATAATTCATATGTTTCTAATCAACAAATATAATGAAATTCATAAAAATTTGTTTTATTTTAGGAATATAAGTTTAAATAATATATGTATCTCTTATTGTTAAATTTAATATGTTCATTTGTACCAGAATGAATAAAATTTTATTATAACACATTTTACGATTTTTTCATAAGAGTAGGGCAAAATTTTTAATATAATCTTTTAAGACATGACACTATAATTATATTAAACAATAACTTTTATTAAATTAAATTTAAAGGTGTTCCAATTAAATATTTCTTATATTATAAGTCAGGTTATAATTAAGGGCAGGCGTGGCAAACCACTTTCTTTCATAAATTCTTGCCTAAAACTCGAAAGTCGCTTCGAAGACCTCTGCACTGATCGTCCAGCTGCGAAATCCCATAGACCCCATAATTCTAAAAAAAGAAGCGGCGTAAAAGTAATACATCTGCGGCTCGTCTGAACACCTGGCCCAGGCCCGTTCGAAACAGCGACTCACGGCTGTCCTCCACGGCGTTTCGCTCCGAAAAAAGTTATTAAAAAATCTGCGAACGAACGAGCGATCTTGCATCCGCGCGCTAGAAAGAGAGAGGGGCCCCGCGAGCTAATGAAGAGAGAGCGGAGAGTGCACCATGTGCATGCGCTTACATACAATTCTGCGCTCTCTTTCTCGCTCTCGCGGTGTGCCTCGGTCGACAGAAAGAGCGCGGCCGAATCCTCGTCCGCGAGAAAGCGAGACAGCTGCACTACGAGGAGCAGCGTTGAGATTCTACTTGCCGTCTACGCTCGTACTCCAGATTGTACGTAACTAGCGACACCACATGATGTATAAGAAGCTAAAATTAAATTGTATTTAAATCGATGCTTTTTACATGCTTTTACATACTCTAAAAAGCATTGAATATTTATTAAATTGAATATTAATTAAAGATTATAAGTCACATATAATCAATTATAAATATATTATAAATAAACAATATTAAGAAAATTTATTGCAATAACACTCATAATTTATATAGAATCATCAATATTATAGCTTTAATTAATATTTTATTATCGAAATAACTTATTTACAATGTATATGTAATGAAATTTCAATTATTTTTGTTATTATTTATTAATTCGATCATTAATTCTGTTGGTTCAAAATTTCTACAATCTCCTGCTTTATGCACTGATTTGCCAATACTGAAGCATTTACAGCCTCATTTAAATAGTAATATAAATTTCGAACCAAAATTTACTTATTTGTGTTAATTTTTCTTAAAAAATATGCAAAATCATACGTGAAATATTAAAGCTGTACACTCATTTATAATTAAATGAACATACATTTTCATTTTTTTAAAATATTCTATAATATTGTGTTAAAATTTGGATACAATTAATGTTTTCTTGGTGAAAAACGGGAGATAAAGCGTTATTAGGCAAAATGCAGAACGATTGTCAAAAAAATTATTTTGTATTTTATTAAATATTTGTTTGATTTGTAAACATAAATGTTGTAAATAGTTTTGTCCAACAATTGCTATTTATGCTCTGCAGTAAAATTAGGCAAATCTGGACTTTTTATTAAGGTACTGGCCTCATTTCCTAAGTTTAAGCGATCTATGTACTTAATTTATTTACCTTAAAAAAGATTATAAGCCAATTGTAAACATATTAACAATTGATTTTATTATAAGTAAAATTTTTTTGAACTATAATAATAAGTATTTTATTACTCTAGTAATAAATAATAGTCAAATTAATAGTGATAAATATTTTATTAGTTTAATTAAATAATAAAGTTATTGAAAAAACATTTTTTAATATTTAATAAATACTCAATGCTTTTCAGCGTATGTATAAAGCATGTAAAAAGGATGCAAAAAGCATTGATTTAAATACATCATGCAGTGTCGCTAGTTGCGTACAATCATGGAGTACGAGCGAAGACGGCAAGCAGAATCAACGCTGCTCCTCGTCCGCGAGAAAGCGAGACAGCTGCAGCGCATACCACACAAGCTACCACCACCAGCAGGCCAGATCTTCACATCTACACAAGCTCGCGCGCGCGAAAGAGCGACCGAGACGGCAGTACATAAGCTAATACAGGACTATACGAGAGAGAGCGAGAGAAGCAGAGGCGGAGAGCGAGCGCAGTGCAGCCGCGCTTAGGCCGCGAAAGAGCGAGCGAGAGGGCGAGTGTGCGCGAGTGTCAAGTCGGTCCCCAGGAATGTGGCACTTCAAAATGGCTGCCAGTTACTTTAGTAATTTACGGCCGTATCTCTCTTTGTTGTCGGCCGTGTGATCACCCGCTGGCCGCTGGTGCGCGCTGCCCGAGGAGGCCGCCCCAGAGCTGTGACGAGTCCGTGCCCGAGCCCGCCGAGCCACGGGGAAGAGCGCGCAAGCGCGCCCGCTCAACGGACCAGAGGGAGCACTGCTGTCTTGTATCCCTCTGAACGGGACATCTCTGCACCAGCAAGCACGGCTGCTGCTCTCGGGGCACCCTTCAAGACTCATCTCGATACGAGGCCGGCCCGAGGTAGGCCTGGGCCGCCGACTCTCGGAGCGCGGATGCAGCTGGAGCCGACGCTCGTTTGCCAACCCGAGACCCGGAGAGAGGTTACGAGTTTGAGAGACGGCGCTTAGCAGCGCACGCTGCTGCAGCTGCCTCAAAACCCGAACATGCGACGTCGTCAACGGCTCTAGCCAACGGCCCGGAGGGAGAAAGGCGTTTGCAAGAAATTTGAGAGAGCACTGAGCTTAGTGCAGAAATCAAAACGGAAGCAGGACGAGGGATCAAGAGGGCCGAGATACCAGTCACCTGGAGGCACCGACACGTAGATTTTGTTGCTCTGGAGCGACTTGAGCAGAAGACACTCAGATTTTGCAAGTTGGAGGTTGAGGGACCCAGAGAAAAATGGGATCCAATTTTTGTCAAATAAAAATAGAGCACGGGGGTAGAAGTTTTTGTTCCTTGTAGATTGGATTTGGAGTAGGTTGAGGAGAAAGGGAAAAGGGAGCAGGTTGTTACAAGGGAATGGTAGCCATGGAAATGATGCAACTAGTTGGACCAGCTGCTCAATCTCGATGGACTCGATTTGTCATCTGGGCCATCTTTTGAACAACTGGAATGGTGTATATGGCAGAAATGACTCTGGACAATGACAGGACTGCTAGTTGTCACAAGTCGACACAAAGATATTGTATGTTTGCTGGGTTCTCCAGGTTCCGTGTGCCTTGAAATTATTTTAATCAAGACTCTGTGCCTTGTATAATGTTAGTGAGTGCCTTATAAAAAAGCCTTATTGTTGTTAAGTAGCAGTGCAAGATTTGAACAATTTATTATTGTTGACAATGATGGTTAATGAGTTAAGCTTAGTTTGATACAAACAGTTTTTAATACAGAGAAAATGTTTCAAGTTTTCTCTTTGACTTAAATGTACCTATTGCGTCAGCGGTGTGTTTATGTTTTTGCCAAATTAAAGCTAGGTCCCAAAGGGCCTAGCATGGGCCACTATGAATCCACCTGCGGTCAGCAAGTCAAGCACGCGTTCCTCTGGATACCATCAGAAGGCTCTAGCTGAGATCCGTAATTCACTTCTCCCATTTGCAAATATCGGTATGTAATCTAATTTACTATTTTATTTAATTATTTTATTCTTAAAGAAAATTGTTGTAGAAAAGTAAAGAAATGATAGATTTTTTGTAAACTAGATGAATTAAATAGGTTATTTTTTTCTTCTTAAAAAAGGAAAGTGTTTACAAATTTCTTCTCAGAGTTTAAATATTGTATAAATTAAGTAAATTAAATCAAAAAGCAATTTCAAAATGTTGTCTTATTTTGATTTGAAATGACTCCAAATCAGACAATATAGAAACTTTAAAAGGTTATTTTGTGTAAAATCAAACAATGAAAAGATCTAAAAGATTATATTTAAAAATTAGCTAGAACTATTAAATAAAGTAATTTTTAGACTTTAAATTTGTCTGAATAAAAATTCTTCATCATTTGTTAAAGATAAAAACTTAAGTACAATTTTCTTGAACAATTAGTTTTAATATTTAATAAATAAATTTCATTATTTAGGTGGCACAGGAGAAGTTGGTTCTAGTGCTGCTAGTACAATATCAACATTATCTACTACTAGTGGTGTCAGTTCGGCTTCAGGTCTCAGTGGCCTATCTGGTGCTTCTGGATCTATAGACAAACCTGATCAGCGTCAGGCTTTAGCACAACTTTTAGGAATGGGTTATACAGAGGTAATAATTACAACTTAAAAATATAATACTTGAATTTATTTTATGAAATCAAAACAAACAGTATATTTTATTATTTTTAAAAACAGAACTTTTATTGTTATGTTTTTAAAATACTCTTATCAGTTAATTTATGAATGAGTTTAATTAATAACATTCATGAATCATTACGATTCATAATACACTCTGATTTGATTTAAAAAAACAAATGTCACCATTAGAGAAAAAAGTATTATTCATTACTATTATGTTAATTTTATTCTGGCCTTAATAGCTTTTTTTATTATCTTATAGAAACTAATCACCTATTTTAACTAGTTAAAAGTAGTTATTTTACATTACATCAAACTACTTATAAATTATTATTTCTTTAATTTAGAATGATACTATAATCTACGAGATAAGCGTTTTTTACATTATTAATTAGTTTCATTTGACTATTGAAATTGAAAGATTTTATTTTTTAGTTTATCTACTTGTTTTGAGTAATAAAAAATTGTAATAAATTTATTTACAACTATAAAATTTCTGTAATTTCAAATAAATTTAATCAACAAATAAAATTAACACTTTTTTTATCTTGTCAGGAGCTCAGCCTTCGGGCGTTAAAAATGACGGGATGGCGGCTGGATGCCTCGGTGGATTACCTGAAACAGGCGGGCTGCCACCAGGTGGATGGTGCGAACTTGAACGGCCTGAGCAAGCTCAACACCAAGTTGATTCGCAAACCGAGTCTAGAGCGGGAACTATCTCTGCAAAGGGGCTCGCCTGCTCTCGATAGCGGCGCGGGTAGTTCGCGCTCCGACAGTCCCCGTTTGCCAGCGGACAGCGGCTTGAGTCCGCACCATCCGCAGTTGAGCAGGCAGTACTCGCCTAGTGGGTTTGTCGAGCGCGAACCGCCTCCACCACCCCCGCCAAGGTGTAGCTCGACGCCACCTCCACCGCCACCGCCTCATGCTCCTTATAGTCCGCCCAACGTGCCCACCAAGATGCAAGAAATGCTTAAGAGGATGTCCCCCGCGCCCGTCGTGCCGAGCAGGGCACCCCTTGCCGCTCCTGGAAGTGGGTCCGCATCGGGTTCCGTAAATGTGCCCCAGAGAGGTACTAGTCCCGTTTCAACGTCGAGCGCCAGCTCTGCGGGCCGGCAGCCGATGATTGTTCAGAATGGACCACAGGTAATATTATAAAAAAATTAGTCTACTGATGGAGCAATTAATTAATTGAATTTATTAACTGAAATACATTGCTGTCAGTTACATAATTTTCTTTTTTATTTCAATATCATTATGTATAAATAGTAAATTAAAAAGCTGAATGTAAAGCATCCATCATTGTATTTTCTTATTTTTCTGAGACTTTTATTGGAAGTAGATCCAATGAATATTTTTTAATTTTTAGGTGCAACAGCAACTCTCACAGCAAATGCAAGCTCTGAGTATTTATCAGTCTAGTAGCAGTGCACCCTCCAATCAAGTGGAACCTCCTCCCCCTTATCCAATAGTTTCTTCCTCCTCAGCAGGTCCGGTGCAGCCGCCTTCTTACAGTGCTTCTATGCAAAGCCGTCAAAGCCCAACGCAATCACAACAAGATTACCGCAAGAGCCCGTCTTCGGGCATCTATTCGGGGCCTACTTCGGCAGGTTCCCCGAGTCCCATCACAGTTTCGACGATGTCGCCGAACAGCCAGTCGCAATCAATGGCACGACCAACTCCTCTTCAAGCCTGGGGCGCTCGCCAGGCTAAAACTCAACCGCCTATCATTATGCAGTCCGTCAAAAGTACGCAAGTGCAAAAACCGGTCCTACAAACAGCCATAGCTCCGACATCGCCTCAACCTATCTCGACAACGAGTAGTACACCGCCACCGCCACCTAGTTATGCTTCCTCGATACAGCAGAAACAGCAGCAAGCGCAGCAGGCGCAGCAGCAACAGCAACAACAGCAACAACAGCAGACGCAGCAACAGGCACAACCGCCTCCACCTGCGTATCCACCAGTCGTAAATAATGCGGCGCCGGGAGCGATGGGCGTACCTGTTGGCGTGCCCACTACCGAACCACCGAGTTACGCGACCACTATGCAAGCATTGGCTGCGCAAAGAGGAATACACCATCCCCTGCCACCACCTCCTTACGGAACACCCACAAACGATGACACATGTGGCATGGCCATGGTAATATTTCTTCTTTTTTTATGTCTATATTTTTTATTGTTTTTTTTTTCTTTTTTTTCAAAATTATATTTTTAACTTTAAAAAGTTAGTAAACATAAATACGAGCTAAAATTGTATTATACAAGAAATTAATCAAATGGAAAAAATATGAATCTCGTCATCTAAACTTAAAATATAAATTCATGAGCAATAAAAATATTTAAGTTGAGTGTTATTTTAAATAGTGAACAGAGATTCGACACGTGTCCCAGAGTTATTTATAAATTTATTACTTACATTTTGTAAAGTTTCCAAAAACTTGCGTTTTTGTAAACTTCAGAAGTTTACAAAACTTGCGTTTTTGTAAACTTCTGAAAAATGTCTTATTAAAATTTCTCGCTTTACCTTTATCAAATTAAAATTTTTTTCATCACACTCGTTATATTTCAAAGTGTTTAAAATATTTAAATTCATTTGAAAATTTGATTTTGTTCAAGTTTTCCATAATTTAATTTTTTAATCGTGTAATGTTAATATGTAAATATTTAATACAAAAATGTTAACATCTCAGGGTTCTACGGTGGAAAGCGGTTCTGCACCTCGGTCGTCACCTGTGGCTCATCATCCGCCACTTCAAAGAAAGTATTCCCCTGCGGCTGTCGTCGTTGATGGCTGTCAGCAGCACCCTTCCGAAACACCACCTCTGCCACCGACAGCATCGTCTTCCGTTTCGACCAGCCAGCGAAATAGCAATAATCACACATCGGATAGCGATAAAAAGACAGCGAATGCGGGAAATAATCAATACAAGATTAAACATCAGTCGCCTATTCCCGAGCGCAAGCACATGAGCAAAGAAAAAGAAGAAGAACGTCGCGACTGCAAAGTGCGGAACTATTCTCCGCAAGCTTTTAAGTTCTTTATGGAGCAACACGTGGAAAATGTACTCAAGTCGCATAAGCAGCGACTTTATCGGCGCTTCCAGCTTGAAACTGAAATGCAAAAAATTGGCTTGAGTGCTGAGGCTCAGTGCCAGATGCGTAAGATGCTCTCGCAAAAGGAATCCAATTATATTAGGTTCGTTTTTTTAAACTAATTACAAAATCATTAATTAAGTTTATAAAGCTTTATAGTAATTACTTTTAAAATGTATATTTATGGCGCGTTTAAATCACCGGTTACATAATTTTCAGATTAAAGCGAGCTAAGATGGATAAATCTATGTTTACAAAGATTAAGCCCATAGGTGTGGGAGCTTTTGGTGAAGTAACGCTAGTGAGGAAGTTAGACACGAATCAGTTCTATGCGATGAAGACTTTAAGAAAAGCTGACGTTCTAAACCGTAATCAAGTGGCGCATGTCAAAGCTGAGCGAGACATTCTAGCAGAGGCGGATAATGAATGGGTCGTCAAACTGTATTACTCATTTCAAGATAAAGACAATCTGTATTTTGTTATGGATTATATACCCGGTGGCGATCTCATGTCTTTACTGATCAAGTTTGGAATATTTAAGGAGCCATTAGCCAGGTTTTACATAGCAGAACTGACTTGTGCTGTTGAAAGTGTTCACAAAATGGGCTTCATTCACCGAGATATCAAACCCGATAATATATTAATCGATAGGGATGGACACATCAAACTTACTGATTTTGGTCTTTGCACGGGCTTCCGTTGGACTCATAATTCAAAATATTATCAGCAAAATGGTAAGGACAGTTTTAATTTTAGAACACCTAAATTAGTTAAGGTAGTTGTGAACCGACTGTTTTAGTCAAAATAAAACTGAAGATAAAATTTGAAAATATATTTAAACTTTTTGTTTCAAAAATATTAAAGTTTAAAAACATGATTGTTTTTGATAATATATTAACAAAATTGATAAAGTTTTAAAGTAAATATAAAAATAAATTGATGCTTTTATTTACGTTGTGAATTGTCGCTATGACATCTAGCAACGTCGCGTCTAAGCGAGAGCAAGTTGGAGAGAAAGACTGTTGTTTTTGTGTCGACAAGATAACCTCAACATTTACGTGAAAATCTAATACTTTGGATTAATGCTGCTTCAATACTAATTGGTTAATCGTCTCGAAATTTATGTATGCCTTTTAAAATATCTTCAATTAGTTTTTCCCAAATTTTCGTACACGTGACAATACTCGGTTAGTTAGTAGCGTAATATTTTTGACTAAAAAGCGCTTTGATAGGCGATCGCCATTACAGCAATGTTAAATATTGCAAATTTTAATGCTCTGTATCTTTAAAACTATTTTGTGGATCTAAAATTTCACTGAGATCTAAAGTATCTTAATTAATTTTTCTCAATTTTTCAAGAAACTCTTAATACTTTGTGATTTGGTTCAGAACTACCTTAACTTTATTTTTGTAATAATAAGATTTCTTTATCAAACAATAACATATTTATTCAAAACTTTTATTAATATTTAAACATATTTATTTAGACCAAATTACAATTAGGAAAATACACATGCATTATAACATTAAAGTAATATATAGCATAAATTTGTCCAAAGATATATGTCTGTGTGACATATTTATTTATATCTTTTTTTACTTTTAAAAATTTTTATTTTAAAAAAATAGAAATTCTGGTGTAACACCTTATGTACATGAATTATTCACTTGCTTATAACGCTTTTAAGCTGAAAACTTCATTTACAAGTACGTTCTTATGAGTCCTCATATATATCTTTATGTATTATTTAAATAGGCCATGGGAAGCAGGATTCGATGGATCCATCCGACGATTGGAATAACGAATGTCGTTGTATACAGTTAAAACCATTAGAACGAAGACGTCACAGAGAACATCAACGCTGTTTAGCCCACTCGTTGGTAGGTACTCCTAACTACATAGCCCCGGAGGTCCTGCAGCGTACTGGTTACACGCAGTTATGCGATTGGTGGAGTGTTGGTGTAATCCTGTACGAAATGTTGGTGGGTTCACCACCATTCTTGGCAAATACACCAGCAGAAACACAATATAAGGTAAAGTACTAAAATAGACTTCTTCATGTGTAAATAGACGATTTAACTATAAAATGATTACAAAAATAATATAAACAAAAATGATTTGTCACAATTCGAAAAAAAAAGATTATTAACCATCTAAATTTGTTAAAGAGCAGCTAATTTAATTCAAAGACTTTATATTAATAATTTTGGTCATGAAATTTGCAAATGTCTTCATTTTCACTCTGCAATAAATTAATCACTTTGTATAAGCTTGCGAAACATTAAATAGGTTGTTTATTTAATAATATTATTAGTTATTAATTAATAATATTTTAACATTATTGATTATTGAAAAACTTAGAACCAGATAAATTTAAAAATTTTTTCAATAAAATAAAACTTTAAATTTGAATGTTTGAATTTTTCAAAAATGATTCACAAATTTAAATTTATAATTTAAATAAACTGGAGATTGAATTCTTCTTAAAAGCAATATAATAACTTGAAATCATCGAAAAATTCTAGGTAATCAACTGGGAAACAACCTTGCACATACCGAAACAGGCGAATCTCTCGCCGGAGGGCAAAGACCTGATTCTCAAGCTGTGCGTGGGCGCGGATCGGCGACTGGGTAAGAACGCTGACGAGGTCAAGTCTCATCCTTTCTTCGCGAGCATCGACTTCGAAAAGGGTCTGCGTCGCCAAGTGGCTCCGCACATACCTCGCATACAGTATCCAACAGATACAAGCAATTTCGATCCCGTCGACCCTGACAAACTTCGAAACTCCGAGTCATCTGACTCAAATAAGTCCGACGAATTATTGGACAACGGCAAACCTTTCCATGGCTTTTTCGAATTCACATTCAGACGTTTTTTTGATGACGGTGGTGGACCCGCTTATCCTAGTCGAATTAGTCTGGACGACAACGACAATCAAGGTCCTGTCTATGTATGACATTAGGCCCCGTAACGCGCCTTTGATGATGTGCGCGTTCAAGATTTGTACTACTTTTCTTTATATTTAAAGTAGTCGTTGTCGTTATTGCGAGATGACGCTCTAGAAAGCAAGACGATTTCATTGAGAATGATTTTAGAAAGTTTGTCGACTCGATTAATGGAAGACTTATTTCTTATAGGTTTGGACAAGGTTTGAAGGTCATCTTACTGCGAATATTATTGGATCAAAGTTTAGAGAGAATTGTAAATTATTAGTTTGCAAGAAAAAGTCTTGAGTAAGTTTGAAAGGGTGTCCTTATAATGACAATAAATTAGACGCGTTTAATGATTGCATGATTAATTAAGATATTTATTGTAAAAACTGATAACGTTAATTTTTTATCGTTTTATATTTATCTAACAGTTCCACAACCATAAGCCTCTTTGAAAAGTTTCAAAAGCTACTAAGTAAAAGGAAACGATCTTAAAATTGTACATATAAAGCGCTAAGGAATAGTAAATTTTTCAGCTTCTGTCTCAAATACTCAACAATTAAAAGTTTACTATAATAAAAAGTAATTTTTAATTGAGTGTAGAATACATCCCAATTATTGATGAAATGTCAATTACATTAACCCTTTCAAAAAATTTTTTTTTTTTCGTAAAACATCAAACAAATATTAATTGGTATTTATTTAGAATGAAAACTTAACAAATTCGTTGCTAACTTAATTCTATTTTTATAATTCGTAAAAAATATAAATTAAAAAAATTGTTGCATTAATAAACTCAAAACAGCAGTTTATAAAAAAACCGTTAAACTTACTTAAGATATTTTTTCGTAATATATTGGTCTCATTAATTGAATATTAAGCTATTTAAGTGCTAAAAAATATATTTAAAACTTTATAAATTTCGTCGTTGATAAGATGTTTTTTATTGACTACTAATGACGTTAAGATTTTATTGTTCTTTATGATATTTTGAAGGACCATTTGATCTGCTCATATATTAAGCATCAAATGAAAATGTATTACTCGAAGTAAACTATCAATCGTTTTCAATGTTATCAATTATCTGAAAAATCGCGCACGAATGATCGAGTATGTAAAAATTTATAATACTTGAGGGTGAACGTCCGAAAAAAAGAGTCGAAGAAAAGTAAAAGTTTATTTAAATGAAACGAATGATTCCATGTGTGGAAAATAATGTTATTGTAAAAACGCCCCATGGAGAAAACTCATAAGACTTGAAAACGTGGCCGTATTTGGGCGTATCGGTCATAACGATTGCTGAGGACATTTTCTATTTTTTCTTCATAAATCCTTTAGCTTGCCATTTTTCATTTATTTGGATCAGCTTTTTCAAGTACGGAGAAAGTACGCGTGTTTTTAGTATGTTTCAGCAAGTACTGTGATATTGCAGATAATAGCATAATCTGGCTTTCATTAATATTATTTGTAATTTTCTCAGAACAATTTAGACTTTACTAATGTTGGCCATTTTGCCAATAATCTTGAGAGGATCTATTATTGAATAATGTAATTCGTTTTGTTTACAATAACTATTATAATCATTATCAGTCCTATTTAACATCTTTCTTTTATATCAAACGATAAATTCAACTATAATTTTACTGTATTACACAATATTCTATTATTAATATTATTATAATTTTTATTTTTATTAATATTTTTATTGATAATAATTATTAATATTATGACCATTTTCATTATCATTTTTCACTATTGTTGTCATTTTATCATCATATCGTCATCATTCGTCTTTGTATAAATTTTGTGAATGGATGTAATGTGTTCATTGCGTTATGCAGCTTTATTTTCCACCAACGCCTACTTGCTCCGCACTACATAATATATATACATTTTGAGTGCGATTTTATGTGTAACTTGGATAAGTTACGCTTAAGATATAATTTTGACAATCAAGAGAAATAGGAGTGAGTCTTGGATTTCTTTAGTTTAGATTATTAATAAATTATAACTGTTGCAATACCTTATTTATTGAAACAAATTGTATAAAAAGCATTGAAACAATTGCATGTTAAGCATTAAAGAGTAGTTTTATTTCTACTCTGATGATTTTTCATTCTAAGCATCTCATGCAACAAAGAGCATTTTTAATCAGTTCTAGTGTTTATGAAATGCGCCTTTTTTTTCTTATCACGCAATGATTCATTGTTAGCTTCTTTGTTGTCGATGGCTCATTTTTTAAATCATCAAACTTTGATTAAACGTCATGAAACTATAAATCATTAAGTGTACACATAAAACGTACGCTATTCGAAATCATAGATTAAAAGATATAAAATGAAAAAAACGTTAATCCGGATTAACGTGTGTGCCTAGAGAAAAATCATCGTTCATGTGCCGTCAATCTTTTTATTGAAACGTCACACACTATTTTTAGGTAAAATTTAGATTTCTTATTTTCGATAGCAATTGGTTTTCGTAAACTGTACTAAAGAAAAAATGAGATATCGAATTTTTATCGTTTGTATGTACTATGTACAAAAAACAAAGAAATGGAGTACTCTATACATAAATATATTATATATAAATAAAATATGTAAATGTACTAAGAAATTGTCGGAGCGAAATGATAAGTGATCGAAAGGAGTTTTGTTTTTTGTGCTGCTTGAAATGAAAAATGAAAGCAAGGTGCAAAATGCTAATTAATTTAGAGAACTGTCAAGCGTCGACTTTTTAAGTCCCGATTTATTTATAAGCAATCCATGTAAATCATAATTGAATGATGGTCCAGTGAAAAAGTGTATCAATAGAAGCAAAGTGAAAAGGCGTAGCTTTGTCGAGTGTAACTCGATGCGGTACGTTTAATGTGTCATCAAAGGACCTGCATTTATATTGTTCGATCGATTGGTGCCAAGAATTTCTGGCAAATTTCGATGATTTCAACTAATGTTGAGACGAGAATACATTTCGTTCTCGGGACTGTTAAAGATTTTGCCTTTAAAAGATGAAGTAACGAACAAACATTATAGCTGCCTTACGAATAAACTGAAATTTCGTAGGTAATTTGTTAAGATTGTGCGTACTATGAAATTGAACGTTTATGTCGCTTAATAATGTTTAAACAAAGCAGTGAAACGTAAAAAGTTGTTCTTGTTAAACAAATGTGATCGAGCAATGTGAATCTGTTAAATAGCAAGAATTTTTGTAATACATGTTCCGCCAAATTTTTATAATCTTTACATCGTATGTTACACTGCTTTGTTTTTTCACATTTCTTGAAAAAATGAATGAATAAAAATGCAGGAGTGATAGCAAAAATAGAGAGTGAAAGTGAGATCTGTTTTATGATATAATAAAAACAATAAAAAAATAATCGATACGTTGTTGCGAAGCGAAAAGTCGATTCGATCTACGTGTACATTTTGTAATATCTCTTTCCCAATTGTAATTAATGCAAAAAATAAATGGTAGCGAGAGATTAGCGAGAATTAAGCTTAGTTTTTTAAGGCACTATAATATATTACCGAACTTGTGTACATATTTTGGATGAGTGTTCTAAATTAAAAGTATGTTTAATGCTTAAAGCTGTTGACTGATTCTTTACTTTTACAAATATACCTGAATTCATTTAGTAGCATAATGTTTTACCTAATTAATATAAATTTGCATTTATTTCCGTATTTAAGATTCGTTCTTCGCTAGTAAAATTTAATTTATTCTTTTATTTTTTCTATAAATATTTTTCTACATATTAATCAGTTCCGAATTAATAATTATAATTGAAATTGGAAATGCTTAAAACATTTTAAAAATGACAACTTCATCCTACCATATAGTGGACAAGACCACCTTAAATTATTTAAAGTAAAAACAGATTCTCGACTGAATTGCGCATGCGCCACTAAGTATCATACGTCACACGGTGCAGACGACGCTGTTTTGTTGCGCATTCTTCACTGAATAGTTCTTGTGTCTGCACACACGAGTCAGGCGACTTGGCCGTGACTTTCCTCACCTTCGTCATTCATTAAAACGTGTAAATTTTAGTTTCCCAACGATCGAAAAACCTAACGAGAACTCCAAAATGAATAAAGTAATGAAATATATCACCAGTAAGGAAACTCGTGACTACTTTATGAGGTATACATTTTTTTACTAAATACTTTATGCATATATGTATATTGTTTTATTAAGTGCTGTTTCATTTTCAGCACGCACTTTTGGGGCCCTGCCGCAAACTGGTTGATTCCTATAGCTGCAATAGCTGACACGAAAAAAGACCCAAAGATCATCAGTGGAAAAATGACACTTGGTACTTGTCACTCTGTTTAATCTATTGTAAGACTTGTGCTTTTTATTTGGACTGACTCCAATAATTTGTTTTAGCACTGTGTTTATACTCATTATGTTTTATGAGATTTGCATGGAAAGTTCAACCTCGCAACCTGCTGCTCTTAGCTTGCCACATGACAAATGAAGGTGCACAACTTACACAAGGCTACAGATTTATAAATTACAATTACTTAGACAAAAAAGAATAAGACTCTTAACTTAGACTTCAAATCACCTACAACTGCCAAAGAGTCTATGAAGAAACTTTTTATGAAAGTTCAAATTGTGCAGAGAAATCTTTAAAATGTTTACTAGGAGGCATTAAGAACATTAATCAATAAAGTCCTTTATCTGCACAATCAATGTACTAAGCTACATTAGTTAATTACTATCTATGGGTAAAGTATTTATTAGAGCAGGAATCTAATTGTAAATAAAGACAAGGATGTGCAGGTCTATCTAGGTTAATTGCACCTTAGAACCTAGTTAATCAATTTAGGTCAGTTGGTGCAATGGAAAAAGTTGATCTTATTCCATATTCGGAAATAAAAATTTGTTTTAAAAACAATGTGTATTTTGTATTATTTTTTATTTCTTGACATTACTTTTAATTAGATAATACATAAAATTTGCCTCCAGAGCGCTCCGTACGCTCCTTGGTTTTACGGTATGCATAAGGACAAAACTTAGGCAGCTATAGGCAATACAACTATATATACAATTTTAGTTTTTATTTTGAGTTACATGCCGAGGCCAGTTTAAATTTGAACTCGGTGGTAGAAGCCATTTTTCATTTTTGAAATTTTCAAGTTCACGTTATCTCTTTAAAAATAATTCAATCTTTTATAATGTTATTCAAAATACAACGCATAAATTATCAACAATTATTATTGATTGTTATATATTTATGAAGAATAATTTTAAAGAATAAATTTGAAAGCAAGCATTGCTAAGCAGAAACAAAATTTTGAAAAAGAATCGTTAAAACGAGCAGCTTTCAATGCGAATCCTCCGCAAGATCATAAAAATATATTTATCAGTTTTTCTGATACTTTATCTAATTTCACTAACGATACTGATATACGTGCAGGAGCAAGTACAGATGTATTTCCTCTCTCGCGACATAACGGCGACAAACCAAAGACCCGATCGTCATTGCAGCGAAAGCTAGCAACGAGTCTCCCAACCGGCGATATTGTTTTATTTCGCTCACTTCGAGCTTTAATCATCGCCGTGCAGAGAAGAGACCAGGCCGCGAGAAAAGGAAAGTTCAAGGGAAAGAAGGAAAAAAATGGTTTTTTCCACGGCGCAGAAGGAGGACGTCGTCGACGGATCGAGTTACCTCGAGAACGGACACGCCGCCGTCGATGTCTGTAGCGGTGAGTTTTCCGTTTGCTAGGGGTTACGTTGGACGATGAGGGAAGCTTTCGATGTGAGTTGAGAGAAAATTGAGCTTTTCGTTTGTTAGAGGAATTTTGAGGAAATATTGAATCTGTTGGGTTAATATTGATGATGAGGTAAGGCGTTTTTGGTGCAACTTAAAGTAAAAGTAAAATGGAAAGCTTATTAGCTTTTAAGGCAACTTCATTGGTGATAATCTCTTCTTAGATAGTAAAATAATAAAAATACTTAATGGTCTTAATAAAAAATGTAATGTTTATTGCTTTTCAATTTTAATTCAATTTCAGTTAGTCAATTGTATTGTATGAAAGATAAACAAATTTAATTGATATTGCAAGAGACTATCATTTTAGAAAATTGTATACCCAAATTAATTAATTACAAGGAACTAAAATTAAAAAATTTATATTCACCTTGAGTTTTATCTATAACTCACTTAAAAAAGTGCACATTGTCTTACTTTAGAATTCTGTAAGATAATAAATGCATCTGATTTACTTTGCAAAACATGAATGGAAATAAGTTATTAATATTACAAAATATATTTAAATATTTTGTCTCTAACATCTTCATTGTTGCTCTTCATTGACACTTAAGTAAGTATGAAATAATTTATATAATTATTACAAATTATTTTTGTTAACAATGTTTTCTATAAATTTTAAAGCCCAGCTTTGTTCAGTTGAATGAATGTATTGACCCTGATTTTTAAATTTACTTAATTACGACTATTGTCGTTGTATAACATTTAAATCTATAATTAAAATATTTTAGTGACGTTTATATCTACACGTATACGACCGCATCGCATACTTTTCGGACATTATCTTCAAAGCATGAACGCATGCTATTTATATTTAAATATACACTAAGAATTTAAGTTTGTTACAACACAAAATGAATTATTAGGTTACAAATAATACAGAACTTTTGTGATATTCTTTTTATTTGAAGGCAAATATTAACATGTATAAATAATATAAAATGTAAAAAACTACAATCGTTAAAATGTATCTTTTAAAAATGGACGGAATAAATGTGTTCTCGTTAAAAATAATAACTATTTTAACGTAATACTAAATCAGGCACATCTATAATTGTACTCTGAATGATTATTATGTCAATTATTTTTTCATTGATCACTATTTTAGAAACTAAAATTTGTGTCTAAAATTTGTGTAACAATTACTTTTTAGCAATTTGATCGTTTTAAAAAATATATTCGAAGTTGATTTGATAATTCAATAAAATTATCTTGAATTAGTATTTTGGAATGAAGGCACTGACATACTAAGTCAATATCTATACAGAAAAACAGTTTCTTACCTTGAGGCACATTATGGTAATTTTCTTTAAAGTTAGCAATTACGTTAATAGATATTCCATCATTAAATATCTGTAAAAGTATCTCTTAGTAAGACAGTCTGAGAAATTAGCATCTAAAAATCTAAATAGATAAGCTTCAAAATTTTGTTTCTTGGACATATAAATCCAATTCAACTTCGAGATTCAATATAAAATTTGTTTGAGATTCAATTTAACATACACACATATAAAAATCTACATTAATAATGTATAATTATCATGGACGGACGCAATAAGCCTAAGGCTTTTATCTTAAAATATCTAATATATAACTATAAAAATCTATCCAACGGACGGATGGTCAAGTCAACGTTTTTTAAACGCAACTTTAAATATCAGGTAAAAATTGAACTCGATTTCAATTGAGTGACGATTTTGCAAATTTTTTTTGCGCACTATCTCCGATTGAAGGGGAAGAATACCGCTATGGTCAACAGAAGCAGAACCCAGCTAAATTGCATTGAAGCAGCACCCGCCAAACGGCATTTGTAAATTTCGTACCTGAAAGCAAATTTTATTAACTATTATTTCTTTATTTCAAAACTGATTAGATTGGATTTAAGTTTTAATATTGTTTCCGCAGAATTCGTTTTTTTATGATTAAAAGTGACTAAATAAATAACAATTAATAACGTAGAACAGAAGCTTTTTACGACGACTAGTTTTTTATATTTATTGACAATAATTGTCAATAATAACTTTCATAAATGTGTACAAAAAGTCGGATTTTTCGTAAAACAATGTTTTTTTTTAATATTAGTGTTTCAAATGCTTTAAAATCTTTTCTATTATTTAAAAAGACTGTTTTAATTATTTTTTTAAAGTTAAAACTACATTCATTTGGTAACAATAGAGTTAAGCGAGATGATAAATATTATTGCGACTGTCTATCTAATAGGTACAAAACTACGACTTAAAGAATAGAATCTAGATTCTTTAAATATTCTTCACGGGATGCTCCCCTGCGATTCAAAAATTAAATCCCCCGTCCCCTCAGGTGACCTCGAATATGTAGGAAGGGTAAAATCTGTCGCGCAGATTTTAAAAGTATTTGATCTCCAACATTTAAAACACTATAGCAGTTGAATTGCTGTTTGAAAAATGAAATAGTTACATAAATAAAATACGTACAATAAAAATAAAATTCATTTATTTTGCCTGAATTTATTTTAATTAAAAATTGATGATTCGTTATTTCTAATAAAACAACTTTTTCAAATTTTAATAGCTGTAACCATATGATTTCTGCAAATAAATTTAATATGATATTTAGATCGTATGATAACAAAATATTAAATTGGAAATCCAAATGTGTAACTAAGAGTTTTCAAATTCTTATGTGTTAAAAAGTATTTGAAACATAAATTTCTTAAATTGCTAATGTAGAATAAATGGTTTAGTTATATTATTTATTAGTAGATAAAGAAGTAAAGGGAATTCCATGTTTTTTTTCCAAAAAAGAGGAAAAAACATTTTTCGAAATTTTTATATATGTGCTTATAAATTTTTTAACTTTTCTAATATTATTAGTCATAACGTTTTCGTGATTTCAAGTTTACATTTGTTTGTTGTAATTGAGATAAAATTAATTTTGTACACTTACATTTTTTTTTTCTAAAAATTATTTGAAAGCTTGTTTTAGAAAGGAAGTAAGAATAATTTTTTTAAATAATTTACCTAGTCTCCTTATCCTCGATGACATTGTTAAACTCCGCCTCGACAAGTTGCCCATCGTAATACGTTATAAGATCCTCAAGTGGATATTCGTAACCCTGCTTGCATTCGCACTTGTAGCCGCCAGTGTCGAATCCACGTCCTAATATCGGTACGCACTGTCGGAAAGAGCAGAAAGAAGAAAGGAGAAAAGAGTAACGATTAATGCCATCGCTGAAAGTCTCCATTATGTTTCCCGCGCCTCTGCCTGCCATTAATTACGGCGCGTCGTGTCCTCTATCTCACTTTGACGAGGCCTCGCGCGCGCGCTCACAATTAGAGCGGCGGCAGAGAGCGAGAGAGGCAGAGAGGAGAGTTAGAAGACGAGGCAATGGTGCATACCACCCGAGAATGAAAAGGAAAAAATAATAAAAAACAGTGGAAGAGAGAATACTCACGTATGAGGATTTTTTGTCGCACTTGTGCGTCCCCTTAAACGCGTTGGGAACATTGAATTTATCGTCACACTGGTTGATATCCAGCTGTAGCAAGTCCATGGTCACAGTTACGACACCCCTGTAAGTGTCTTAATGTTAAATATGATCTTCCTTTAACCTCCCTCCTTTTGATCATCGCGGCGAAGCCGAGAGAGAGCGAGACAGGAGGTGAGTTCGGAGAGAACAGGTTCCTCGCTCCAACTATCTCACACTCGACTCTCGTGCATTGCACACACGTATACTCACTTGAATTCCAGTTTGTCTTTGAGGCTGTCCCAGCCGAAAAAGGGGGATGCATAGGTAATTAACCATTTCTTCACTTTGCCGTTACAATCGAAGTACGGAGCGGTCCAGTAGCCGTGGTTCAGGTTTGCGGCCCTACGACAGACAACGCACAGAAGAGATACAGAATGGAGAAGAGAAGAAGAGGAGGAGACGGACGACCCGCCCCATCCGCAAGCGCATTAAAATAAATTACACGTAGAGCGCGCAGATAACCCCCCGCGAAGCATATCCCTCTCCTTCTCTCTCTCTCTCTCTCGCTCTGTTTTTCTTTCTCTGTCTGGCTCACTCGCTACTACTCCCTTTATCGCTTTTTTTCTGCTCTCGTCGTTGACGCCTCTGCGGCGAGGCTTCCTCTATTTGCAGAGAGTTATGTGGGAAAGTTCAAGCGCGGCATTGAACAGAAATCTGCGCAGAGAAGGGAGAGCGAAAGAGACACGAGAGACGAGAGAGAGAGCGAGCTTGGATGTTTTTATTTCGGGCGAAAAATTTATTAAAGAGCCGTAAACATGACGAGAGAAGAGAGAAGGCTCCGAGAGGGCTGAGCTTTACCTGTAGTAGGTTGGGTAGTGCTCATATTTTTTTAAGGATTCGCCGGTCTCGTTGTACCGCACCATCATTTTTAGGAAGTATTTCTCGAGATCTTCGTGATTCGTTGCCCAACGGTTCTTTAGCAGTTGGAACCATTCGTTCTTTGTGTAGATTTCCTCTGTAATATTAATGATGGTTAGTCGAATTTAGGATAAACACTTTAAAAACTTTCTGCAAGTTACTCATTATTCACGTCATACTGCAATTATTTAAATGACATGCTAATGCTTTTACAAAAGAGCAGTTAATTAATTGGTCATTTGGCTCATTAAACTTTTTTCAAATGATCTTAATTAACTCTTAAAAAAATGTATGTTACTAAAATAAAATTAATTCTGCTCACCTGTGCTGTTGAGCCTAGCCAAATCTTCGACCTTCAACTTAAGAGCGTTTAAGGTTTCTTTGTACGCATAGGGTGCGAAGTAGGTACGATTCGTAAACTTGTTGCGATCCCAATAGATACCAGCCGACCAGATCCTCGAGTTACCGAACAATAGAGCGACTACCTCCGCAATCATTTGATCCTCGTTCAGTGGCTTGTCGGCTATACGCTTTCCTGAGTAGACTTCCTCTGGATCGGAAATTTGCAAAAACGAGCTTATAAAGTTGGCCAGTCGGGCGGCCATTTTCGCCTCGTTTTCATAAAATTCGTCAACGCCGAAACCTATGTCGCCTGGGAGTGTTAATTCCTCTTGAGTGTACCTGCATAAAATCAAAGATATTTATAAAAGGTTTCAATTTAAACAGTATTAAACAATTGACAAACGTATGTATTACGTATTATGGATAATATTAAAATATTATTACGTACTTATGGCAATTCCTTGGACGAACGCTGTTGATAAACGCTATTACTTCTTGAATATTCATTTTATCATCATGTAGAGATTCATGTCCTTTCGAATAATTCCTGTATTCGAAGTATTGTTCTAAAATCTTTTCCCTTGTATAATTCGGTGCCCTTGAGAACTCTGCCGGTCTCTTTTGTATCCCTGAATCAATAAAGAAGATTTAAAATTTTTGAAAGTTAAATACGAATTAGATAGGAAAAGAAAGCAAATATTTACAGCCTATCTTGGCACAATCGAAGCCATTGTAGTATTGTTCCGGTGATGCTCGCTCGATGATTTCACCGAGATAGGGGCGTCTCACTACATACGGCAATCGCCATCCCGGCTTACATCTACACATGTAGCCACCTCGTCTGAATCCCCATCCATGAAGTGGTTCACACTAAAAATAAATAAATTTTCAAAGATTTATTACATTATGTTGTTACATTTCATTGAATCATATTTCTTTTTAATTTAATCTATTTAAAATTAGAATTTTTTTGCTTAGCTTTATTTAAATCCTTCCATTTTATAAATTAATAAATATTAATTTACCTCCGTCGTTTCCATTTTACATCTTGCTGTGTTAGCAAATCTATTTGGTCCTCTGTTTCCTTCTCCTCTTGGGCATTGATTAATGTCTATCCTATCAAAGTCCATTTCAACAACTGAAACTGCTGTATATCTGAAATTTAAATATTATTTATTACAAATTTATTTTTATTGTTGCAATAAACTTAGTAACCTAAATTTTTTCGTTTTATTATTTAATTTAATCAAAATTTTATATATTAGATTTATCCATATTGTAAAGGCGATTCAATTAACATAATATAAAATAAAAAGCACAATTTCAGTTACGATTGGCGAGAGTCTGGATGCATTTTGCAGGGATAGTGTAAAAAGTGTAGATTTTTGAAATTTGACTACAGGCCCTCCTTAATCCTTTAAGTGCTTTAATCCTATCGTCCCGTAGGATTTCACACGTGTGAGCAGCGTGAAAGGACATTCCTGTTTGACCAGTATAGATAGGGCACACCCTCTTGGATGGTCTCAAAGGGATCCGAATAAATTATAATAATAATGAGCGTATAATCGTCCCTTGAATCTATCTGTGCATTCTACGTACAATGCAATTTTGAAAAAATATTGAGAGCAGTTGCAGTTGCATCTTAGCATCAATGCTTTCCCCGTGAAAAATCTTACCTTGGGATTTCAATGTGTCTGAACCCTGTGTAACGGGGATACAAGTCTACAATTGGAACAACTGCTGCGAAAAGCCAACGGTTTGAGCGTCCACAATCAAAGTAGGGTCTTATCCATTTTACTGGCCCACCCTCCTCGTGAGCACCTGAAATTCAAGTTTATTTTAAAATTCTAGTTCTTCAAATTTTTAAATGCATTTAAAATTGTCTTCACAATGTACCTCGAGGTCCATGGAACGTATGAGTAATGTTTGTATTATTTGCATATCTTATTTCCACTTGATACGTTATTTTAGTGTCATGTCTAGTAGGATCATCTGGTAGCCATTTCTTGTACCTGAAAAATTGAAAACCGTTAAAACCAGTTTAATGCACATGGGAAAATTCAATTGAATAAAAGCAGACAAGGATCAAATTCCTTGCTTTAAATTCAAGAAAAATCAAAATTTAACTGCTTATTCATTGAAACTGCCGTTACATCAAGCAAATATACTTATGATTTATTGAATGAAGTATAAATCAATATAATCCTTAAAACAGTATTTTTACTTACCATTCATTTATCCTGTAGTAATCTGTAGTATAATCTTTACTTAGTTGACTGGCAGGAAAAGCACCTAAATCCTCTATAGTAAAAGTATTTCTAGTGGAAATTCTTTCTAAATGCACGGGATCATTGAAGTCATCAGCTCTAAAAGTCCTAGGTGCAAATCTCGGCATGGTTTTATTGAAGAAGCCTCTGTACGATGAAGAGAAGGACATATTTGGTGCAAAGTAAATAGCCGAAGCATTAATGTATGGATTGGCAGACACATCAGCCACAGTCGACAAGAAGTAGTACATCATTCCAGGATCATAAGTATCATTGATCGGAGGCTTGTAGTTCCTCGACTGCAGTATGTAACTCCAGTAGAAACTCCTGGTGAGGGCCATGTTGTGCAGGTGCAGAAGGGCAGTCCTGTTGGGGAAAATCGGATTGATATTGATCTCCTTGATGTCGGGCAGGTGGGAAACACTGTCGGGCGGCAGGTAGAGATCGTCCAGGTGCTGGATCTGACAATTATCCTGGTTGACTTTGTCCATTTTGTGTCTGATCTCGTCGAAGGGATCTCGCGCCCGCCAATCAAGCGGGACATCCTCGCCGAAGGTCTCGTAGTAGTCCTTCTTGTCATTCTGTCCGCCGACTACGCCCAACAGGTAGCAGGCGACGAGCGCAGTCGCGATTAGCCGCGTCTTGGCCATTTTCGCTCCTCTCCTTCCGGGGTCCTCCTCTGAACCTTTGAATTTTTTCACCTTTTCAAATGAAAAACTTAAACTCAGCGTGTCCGCATTGTCGAGACTCAAGAGGCAACACGCCCAAGAAAGCAACGCTCTGCTAACGCGCGGGTTTGAGTAAGCGAGAGTGAGTAAGCGAGAGTGGGAGAGAGAGAAACAAACACGCCCATGCCGCGGAATGTTAGGCTGACTTCACAGCGCCGACGTGGACGCGACAAGTGTAACGGCTCAATGGGAAATCGCCTTTGTTACATGGGGAATGATCGCGCCGCTTCTGTGGCTGCTCCCGTTTTCAGAGAGTATTTCCTGCCTGATTAATTGGGCGTGAGATTTGGGCTAAATCAGCGGATTTTAGGACTTGAATTGTTTTAAGGTCTACAATGATTAAGTGGGAAGAATTTGGTCAGTTGGTTTAGTTTTTCTAATTTCACTCGATTAGGTAAAATCGGTACGTGAATCATTACTTTAGTTTTAGGGGATGAGTCACGATTTTTTTAATGTTTTCAAACGTGACTGAAAGTTTTCCTTAATAGAATAAATTTTTGGGAACATTAATATAATTTTCTTTTGAATAAAATTTAATTTATTAACTATTATATAAGCGCGATTAGTAAATTAATAACTATGTATTTAAAAGTAGGAATTTTAATATGTAACTAATTTATTTAGTGTATTAAATTGTAATGAAAAATAGGTAAATAAAAAAACTTTCAGAATATTTTATTCCTTTTGACGAAATATAAAATAAAAGTTTTGAAAAATTTTATTTTTTATTTTACTCGTAACTTCGTTAATGTAAATTTTTAGATTTTTTCTAAAGTGAATATAATACCGAGTTTGATAAAGACTCAATTATTTCAGTTTCAGGAAAAGATTTTGAATTCGTATAAAATTCATTTTTTTGGCACTCTTAATAAAATACAATTTTATCTGAACTTCTGAATTTTAATATTCTTTCCTTTATTTTCTTTCCTTCTTATTTAAAAAATAACGAAAATAAAATGAACAATCGATTAATTATTATATCTCTGATTCCTACATCAATTCCTAATGAAATACAACAAAAGTAAAATGGAATAATTCACTACTTCCATCGAACGGCGATTGTTTAAAAGTAAATAAAATCCCGAACATTAATAATTAATGAATCTCGAATAAACGACGTGGACGATCCTTCGGTCTCAGCTTAGAAAGAAACTGTTTAACCTCCAAAAAAATGTTCACACCCTTAAAGAAATGAAACGTGATTCTTTTTACATACTCGGCCAGCAGGTGCGCGCGTTTGTAGTGGTGCGTCGTGCACACGCGCCTCTAAAGAGACATTAGTGTTAAGAGACATGTGTAGTATTTTTAATGATTCCACCGTCCGGCGAAAGTTCACCCATTTTGTGCATATATTTTATCTGAATAAATTTCTAATAAAACTGCTTTTGAGTCGTGATTTTTGTTGATTTGTTTTTGAAGCGATTGTTTAAAATACTTTGTGCATTGTGATTTTTGTAAAAATGATAAGAAATCGGGGAGTCGTTCTTAACTTGCGATGTAGATTTTGAAATTTGGGAATTGGAGTAACTGAATTTATTGTGTTGTGAGCATTTGGGTATTGAACTTTAATCAAATCGATAAATATTATCCAACGGATTTTTTATCGAAGAAAGTTCATTGTATGCTTGAGCAAGCAATAAGTTTTCAAACATTACGATTCAATGAAGGCATGGCTGTAGATTTAATAATTGAATTTTACTAAAACCACGAATATTGCAATAAACCAGTTAGTGGATTTTTTTTATTATAATATTTAACCGCGGTATCGTATAAAATACTGCGCACAGTATTTCAATGATAGTAGAAAATATGTTCAAGAAAATCAAAGACAGGTCTGCAGTTTTTTCTTAAACGTGTACAGGATGAAAGAAAATACCTTACTAGAATTCACAAAAGAAAGAAAGCACAGAATAAGCATTTTGCTATTATGTGGCATTAAATTTTTTTTAAAAACTAAAAACGAACAATTACATTTCAAAAATTTGAATTTTTATCATAAAAGTGCCTTATGTTACATACTATGACAGTACATTCAAAGTATATTATGCGAATATCTTTATATGTTATGTTATCAAAATGTTTAATACTATTTGAAAATTCAATAATTGAAATTTAGAAAAATTTTTGTCGTTACAGTAGAATATTTTTAAATTTATAAATTAAATAAAACCACTAAATATTCTTTTAAGTTTGAAAAGAAACCATATGCACATAGAAATTATCTTTTACAGTCATTCTAACATTATATTTGATATTTTAAAATTTAATTCTCGTAAGTATTTGCTGAAATTGTATGCGATTTACGTAAAGAATGGAAATATTTATACATAAAACGTTTGTAAATAAGAATATAAGATAGATAATATTTTGATTTTGATTAAATAAAGCCACTTGCGAACATTTTGCAAAACTTTTAAATTTAAGTAGTATTTAATTACTATATAATGAATAATAAAATTCAATTTAAAACATACCTTAGGCAGAAAAAATCACAGTTAATTCTTTAAAAACGACATGCAGTTTACTTCGTTTCTAAGACTTGTTGCTACTATAAGAGCCGTTTTTCTGGCTGCGTCTTATTTTATACTTTCTTAGACCATTATCAAACTAAAAAAAAAAAATATGCGAATAAAGGAGGTTTGAGTTTGTTTCCTTTCTTTGACGATTGTGTGCAGCCAGATATAGGATTTTCATTTCCTTTCAAAACCGTTTAACAGATAATCAAAATGTTCTTCGTTCGATTTAGTTAATTTCTTAGTCCTTCAAATAAACTCATTTTAAGGCGTAAAAACGTACAACCATATTTTAGCATTTCCCTGGTAGAATTTCCAGCATTGAAAATGGCCAGGAAAATAGTTAATAAATAAGTCCCGTGGCTATTTAATAGGTCTCTTTTCACATGATTTCTCTATTGAATGGACTGATAATTTTTATTCTAAATTGACGTGGCTAGTAAATAGCTAAGAAAGTTATTGCTGTAATATGAAAGATATTCTAATAACATAACACGATAAGTTTTACCTTTGTAAATACGTAAGAAAAAATTCCCAATTTTAAATTGTCAAAAAATTCAAAACTTTAATTGTAAATCTTTTTTTTATTTTTCATTATTCAACATTAAACGAAAATAAACTAATACAAAATTAAAATAAATATAAATATAGTATATAATTTGTTTTTCTTATGTAGTCGGACAATCGGTAAAATTCTCTTTTAGTGTGACACTGAGTATGACGAGGTTACATAGTCAACTTTTTTAAAACATTTAGATTAGCTACTTAATACCTTAAAAATGGGTTAAAGATTGTATTCTATTAAATGCTTAATTCATGTGTAAAAAAAACGTTTCATGCTAGGAAATTGTATTCTAAAAAGGTTAGCTCGTTGCTACCTAATCTTATTTTCTACTACCTATTTCCTAGGTAAGAAATGTTTTCCATTTGCAAATGCATTATTATGCACCAATATTAATTAAATAGTAAATTAGGTAGTAAAAAACAGTTTAAAAAACCAAAAGTATAGAGTAACTAATTCATTATAATTTCGAAAATTTTCCTTTTGATCCTTATATTTTATACTTTTTACTTTTACGACAGGCTACAGTTTTAATATATATAAAAAAATTCTAAAAAATTTTGCTAAAACAACAAATACAAAATCATTTCTTCTCAAATTTTCATATAATTTTTATTTTTACGTAACAGTTGAGATTTCAATATTAATCATTGCATCACTAATTTTTACTGCAAAACCGTCCTACTGCACCGTCCTTCTCATTTAACTCGCGTTCATTCTCGCTATAAAAACAAAAAAATTAAATGAAAACTTGCGTACGAATTTCAATTTTTACCGAACGGACAAAGCAACAACCCGTGCCGTCAAAGGACGAGTAACAGGTTTCACTTTTAGCACCGCGGAGCTTCTTCCAAAGCCCACTTAAAATCCATAACTCCGAGAGAGCAGAACCCCTTCTGGTGGGCGCTTAGACGCCTCGAGCCAGTTAGAATGATAAAGAAAGTTGCGGGAAGATAAGTGACGATTCCGGCATTCATTACACCGAATCTTAATCTTAAAGGAATAATTCCTGTGTCTGCATGCTTCAACCAGTTCGAGAAGGACGTTTTTTTCAATTATTCAGCAAACGTATGCTTTCGGCTGCGGTGAAGTTTGAATTATTAATGCGTTTAGCGTGCAGTTTCTTTGTTTTGATTATATTGTAGAAATATTTTCAAACTAATTTGAATTTCTATCAAAAACGATTGTACAATTACAATTACGAAACCCCGTCGGTCATGTTTTATAAAGTTAGTTTATAATTTCAAATTATTTAAATAGTTGTCAAAACTTATCCGAAACAATAAAGTACACTTTAAAAGTAAAAAAATATGAATAACACCGATATATTTTATATTTTCAGCAGAATAATTAAAATAGATATTGTAAAAAATAATAGTTATCTATTTAAGATTTAGTATCTTTTATAACGTTCTATCAAAAAAGTTTGGGCTTTTGTTAGTTTTATGTAAAGTATATTCTGTGTAATACCACAAATATAATATTTATACAATTAAATTAAATAATTGAAATTTCCTTAATTTACTAAAAGTATAATTACATTTTTATAATAATATTCAAATTCAAATAAAAAAGAATATAAGTAATACGAATTATGAGAATCATCTTGAATTAAAAAGATTATAATTCTTTAATATATTAATAAATAAATCAAATAAACAACAATTAACAAATAAACTGCTAATTAATACGTAGAATTTCATGGAAATTTTATTGCCGAAAGTTTTTAATCAATTTAGAAAATAAAATATTTTAGTATACGCTGTACTCGAAAAAGGAGTTTTCTGCACTAAAATACGTGTGGGGCATGCGAATTTTCCGTACACTACTGTAAGAAAATTTGATCGATTATAAACAGTGAAAAATTTGGAATGTGCGAGAGGTTTTTTAAAGTTTAGCTTCATAAATGATCTACGACATGATCTAGGATAACCGATTTTCCCTAGTAGATGCGTACAAAGTTTAGTCA
Organism: Ormyrus rosae; assembly: GCA_035047165.1. Classification (NCBI taxonomy): domain Eukaryota; kingdom Metazoa; phylum Arthropoda; class Insecta; order Hymenoptera; family Ormyridae; genus Ormyrus; species Ormyrus rosae. Next base: position 14,433,732 of record JAWWML010000031.1, on the reverse strand, counting down.
GACATGTGGACCGAGCAGTATGAAGTGAAAAATTCTTTAGCTTATTTTAAAGCGTTTATAAATTTATAGATATAAGTGTGCGTTCGAAATTTATCCAAGATGTTTTATCATTAAATGACTATATTAATCTACATTATAAGAGCTAATATACATATTAGGATCTAGGTATCTTGCGATCGATTACACATCGTAAGATCGTCCATCCCAATTCATCCGAGAATTCAACGCGAGAAAATTTCTCGAATACGAGCCAAAATGCAAATCCCAAATCCCGTGCGTCTCGCTCGACTCTCGAAATCGGCATCGAACGTGAAATAAAAAGTTCAACCGCCTCGCCCCTTCCCGATGCAACCTTGCGGACGCAGAGAGCGCTCTCGGTACATCGTTATCTTCCTTCTCCTCGGTCCTCTCGGCTTTGCGAAAAAAAAAAAAAAATGAAATTCGCAACGTACGTACATCGGCATTGTGCGCGGGGCTTAAGCGAGAGAGGGCGTCCGGTGCGCGGCGGCGGACCAGTGACGTCAGGGCGCACACAACTCGATCGCGCGGCGCGCGAAGGCGTCGGTGGTGGAGGAGGAGGAGGAGAAGGAGGAGAGAGAGAGCGAGACAGACAGACAGTGCTTAGAGAGACGGAGAAGAGCGTCGTCGTCCATACATTTCCCAAGGGAGAGAGCGAGGCATGGAAATCGCCGTGAACCCCTAAGTGATTATCAAACGCACGTTCGGCCCCCCCGATCGCCCCCACCGTCGCCACCCCCGTCTTTTTTTTTCGTTTTCCTTCTCGTCCCAAGCTTTCCCGGAGCGCCTCTTCCCCCTTGGTTCTTATTTTTCGTGCACGCAGCCGGAGAAAGAGACGCGAGGCAAGGACCTTTTTTGCCGATCCCACTGGCCGATCGACCCACGACTCGCTCGCTCACTTGCAGCAACAGGTACGCAGATGGTTTTATACTTTAGAAATATGTCGGCGACGCTTGGGTGTGCTTGGGGATTTTCTGGGATGTAACGAGTGCGGCGTGTGTGTGTCCGGGATGCTTTCGAGTCAGGCGATTCCGTGCGTTTTTTGCCTGCGCGAAAATGAGGTTAAGTTTCGCGAACGGGAGGAGAGAGAGAGAGAGAGAGAGAGGAGCGCCATCCGGATAGGTTATAATTTCCGCCCGCGGATGTTCCCCATTGGTGCTCGCGAGTCAACGAGTTCGACAGAGACGGAGCGAGTTTTTTGCACGACGTGAGAGAGAGAGAGAGAACGAGCGAGAGAGCCTTTGTGCCGAGAGCGCATTTTCGCGAACGGAAATCGAAAACGTGGAATCGATGATTCATTAAACAGGCTGCAGTCTGCGGATTGGCGACCGACATTTTTCCGAGCTTTGAGGATGCGCGCGAGAGAGCTTGTGGGCTCGTTATTTCGAAAAAAAAAGAAGAAAAAAGAAATGGGTAGCGGTATTTTTCGATTGGGTCGGATTCTTTTTTTCCTTTTTTCTTTTTGTTATTTATGGCTCCTCGAACGAGGTTAACGTATCGCTGCGAGAGAGAGAGAGAGAGAGAGAGAGTTGCGAATGAAATCAAGACTTGCAGTGTAAACGAAACGAACGCTTTATCAATTGATACCGAGTGCTAATGCATTCTTAATGAGAGGGATAATGGACAATAACATCTTTTACGAAATTATTTATAAGATAGACAGTGCGGCTAAATGCGGAATGAAAGTGGGGTAGGAAATTCAAGAGTTAAATACGCAACAAAGGCTGTACAACATTTGAATCGATTCGAAATCGCTTAGCTTCGCAAGTAGTTCGCAAAGGTAAATGCCCTACACACGGCGAGTACAAAGTAAAAGTACTTATACTATTTGGCACTTTATCTCGGAAGGCTAATTTTATTTTTCATATTTTATAAATTGATTCCGCGCATTAGAATACTTTTAAATATTCATTTGTTTGAGGTTTCTGCTACATTGTTTGTGCTCTATTCTCACATTATTTGCCTACATCCACTTTGCGGCGTTAAAACTACAAGCGTATTATTACCGCTTACGTAAAGCCTCGAAAAGATGGGTTGCATAAAATTTGCGTCTCTTATCCAAAAATCTGCAACGACGACATTGTTTTTTTTTTCTTTTATTTTCATTTTCGCCCCCCGAATCCACCAACAAAATCGGCGAAACTTCTCGAAGCCTCTCTTACGCTCCATAAATTTTTGGCAGACGCGATAAGTAGAAAATGTATTAGATAAACCTCCTGCTATTTCTTTTTTTTTTCTTTTTCTTTTTTTACATAACACGCGCGTACACGCGATTCTTCTGATTTCTATGCAACGATAAGTCGCCGCGGCGATGTTTATTCTCTTTAATTGTTCGACGCGCTCGAGGCAAATAATCGAGACGCGGGAGAGCTCCCAGATCGAATAACGAAACCTTTTACCGGCGCTTCTCAGCGCAAATACCGAGTTTCTATCGGCGAGCTTCTCTTATCGAGGCGGTTCTCCGCTGTGTACATCTGCCGGCGACCGGTGTAAGGAGACTGCACCGACGATCGCCGAGCGTTCTCTCGCGCTCGCGATAAAGCGAATTTCGTATTCTTTTCGTTGACGCGAAAGAATTTTTTTTTTTTTTTTTTTTTATTCGATCGAAAAATTTTTGCTGCCGCGGGAAGAATATTACGCGGGAATTTTGAGGTTCGGAATGAAAATCTGAAGTAGGCGATTCTTTGGGTATATTCATCGACTGTCTCGTGGTGAACTTGGGACAAACTTCTTTTATTCGTAATACGATGAGCGGAAAATTTTGCAATTACTGTATTGAACGTAATTGCATTAACGTAAGTCTGAGAAAAAATTTTTATTAGTAATCCAGAGACAAATGTTACACTGCGAAACACTTTAATTGTATACGGCTCACCTAGAAATGACATTTTTCAATTTCAACGTTTCTACAATAATGACGCAATATTCGTTCGTAAGCCCCATCCGAGAGTTTATTTACCCTCCTTGGCAACCGATTCTACGTTACCTTTTAGCAGTAACTGTTTAAATTATTAAAAACGCATCCTCCCAAAACTGTCCCTTCGGTTCCCACGCGCCCTCCTCCCGAGCCCGAAAGCCGCAATCGGCAGAATTCCCTCGAAAAATATCGGCCAAAAAGGGAATAATCATCGCAGCCTGGCCTCGGGCGGCGGTGCACACCTCGGGCGCTCCCACCGCAATTTTGGGGTTTTTTTCGAGAGTGTCCCGCTGCCGGGGAGAGAGAGAGAGAGAGAGAGAGAGAGAGAGAGAGAGAGAGAGAGAGAGAACGGAAATATTCGCGGATATCGCGAGGCCACCGGGGGTTTCCAACCCTTTTATCCTTGACCGCAATCTCCTTTACTTTTGTCTCGCTTTTTCGCTGAAATCCCGTTTACCCGCGCCGGCCCCCGGGGGGATGGAGGAAGAAGCGGACGACGGCGGCGGCGACGAAGAAGAAGAAGAAGCGGCGGCAGAAGATAGACGAGAAGCGGAGCGAGAGAGAGAGAGATGGAGGCAGGACAGCTAGACAGGAGGCATAGAAGAGATGTATCAGCGCATTAGGTCACTTTTTAACCCCCTTCTGCCGCTGCGAGCGCCCGTCCCGGGGATCTCGCACCGGCGATTCCCATCGGTGAGGTGCGCAAGGTCGGCTCTCCGAGAGAGTGCGACGAGAGGGAGAGAGAGAGAGAGAGAGAGAGAGACACAGCCCGGAGAGAGAGGAGGAAAACAAAGCTGTGACTTAATAGGACATAACATTGAGGCGGGCTTTATCATGGTAATTTAGATAGCGCCCTGGTCCAACGACCCCCTGCGTACGAAGGCTTTCTTATACCTTCTCCCCTCCCCCCCCTCTTTTCGGATATTTTTCTGTCTCGCGTTAGGGGTTTGCCCCGCTGGTCAGCTGCTGCTTTCGCTCTGCTTTTTCCTCGGGCCCTCTCTCCTTTCTCAGTCTTTCTCTCTCTGCTCTCTCTCTCTCTCTCTCTACGTGCGAGAGCTCTGTTTAATCGAGGAAATTGAGAGGCCCGATGCGCTTTTCGCCGGCCGAAAGTGTGCCTAGGCAAGGAGAGAGAGAGAAAGAGAGAGAGAGAAAGTTAGGGCGCCTCTAGCGAGATCCGAGTGTTAAAGTAAACCTCCGGCCGGACGATGCGCTTTCGTCGTTAATGGCTGCTGCTCTGCCTGCTTATCTGCTTGGGGTTGCTTCTTTTTTTTTTTTCTTTCTTTTTCTCCCGTCTTCTCTTTCTTTTTTTCTTCTTAAGGCCGCGCCACGCTTTGTCCGAGAGGCCGAGAGGAGAACGTGCAAATACCGAATTTTTTGGTATATTTGCTCGGAGGGCCTTTTCTCAAAACCTCGCGCGGTTTCTGAATTTATTAATTAAAGGCTCGTCAGTCGTTCCTTCGTGTTCTTTGGGGGGAGTCTGGCGTTTTTGGTCGGTTTTCTAGATTCTTATTGTGCGGTTATTTCAGGTTATAACAGGTTTTTACGTTTTTTATGTTTCTAATTGTAGATTGCTAATGTTAAACCTATTCGATTCTTTCGACTGAATTGACAAACCTTTTATTCTGCTTTAGTCTGGGAATTGTCTGACTTTAAATCCGTAAAATCATAAAAATAATGAAGGAAATATCGTATGAGCGTTCTAGGATTCGAGATTTATTGTTTTTCGCAACGAAAGATTCAAAAAGATTCCGTTTTCATCAACTCGTTGAAAAGCTTAGTTATTAAACTCAACTGCAGCGAAACTTCCATTCCACAATTCAAGGGACAGAACGTAATTCCAACGCAATTTCACGGATCGTCAAAAAAAAAGAAACACTGTTTAACGAAGCGAACGCAGTTCGATCAACACGTGGCGTTTGCCGATGTACAGCAGTCTACATTATCACCCCAACTGTTGCTCTCGCTCTTTGTTTCACATAATGCCATCCGAATTTCTTGCGCCGCTTAAAATCATTCCGCTCGATAGACTTTGAAATATCCAGCCTTCGCAGAGAAGACGCGCGGCGCGGATTTTCGAATCCAACGTCCTTTTTTTCTTTTTATACACTCCGCTCGCCGGACAAAAGCAAGCACGGACGAATCTCCCGTGACGATTCTGCGCGCGTTAATTTCTCTACTGTAATTCGAAGGTGTCGTCCAAACGTTCGTCCGAAAATTTAACGGCGAAGGAACGCGGCGTCATTACGAAAACGCACGATGCACCGCCGACGCCGACAAACTTTTCTCTCCGCGCAAAGCCGGACGTTAAACGCCTTCGTTCACCGGCTCGACTTCGAAACGAGCCAAAAGGGGAATCAATCGATCGATCGGGGCTACGACTCAGCCTCCTCGTGAAAAAAGGAATCCGCCAAAAAATCCGCAAGAGAGAGCCGCAACAAGTACAGCGAACTCTCTTTCTCTCTCTCCTCTGCCGAGGGAGACTCGGCGCAGTGCACAGATGTCGCGGAGTCGCGGGGGGAAGGAGAGACCGGAGAGAAGCGCAGCACACGTGGACGAGACACGTGTGTGGACGACGCGGCAGTAGTTAGCCGGAGCCTAAGCCAGACCGCCGATGGATCCTGGCCGCAAGTCGATATGAGCTTGCGTACTCTCTAAATCTGAAAGAGTGAGATTTTCACTCTTTTAATAAGTGGAGGTGCTTTTCACTCCCAAATAAGTAAT
>JAWWML010000031.1:14373829-14427976 GCA_035047165.1 Ormyrus rosae | reverse complement strand
GAATTATCACTTATTTAATATGTGACTATTCACTCTTCTGACGTGGACGGCTCCTGGCTTTTTGAATAAGTGAATATTCACGTTCAAAGAGTGAATTTTCACTCTTTCAGATTTAGAGAGTAGGTTGCATTATATACTATTATAGAATATTCCGGATAAACTCTCTCGCTCTCTCGAATTTTTCGGTGATTTTTCTCCGGGCCCGATAGTCGCCTCGGTAGTCGGGGGCTTCCGATCGAGGTTCCGCTCTTTGTTTTTGCGAGAGAAGGAGAGAGAGAGAAAGAGAGAGAGAAGCGGCAGCTGCAGCGGCGCTGAAGCGAACCAGTTGAGAGTATGTAACACTATTAAGGCATTGCGATTGTTTACCCGTGGAAGGAAAGGCCTCTCCTTCCTCCTCCGGCCCGGCGCTTTTTGTTTCTTTTAAAACATTACCCCCGAGGCCCCCGTACGCAGAGAGACTCGTTAGCCGCGCGCGCGCGAATAATAAGGAGCTTAAAGGCTGCAGTTGCAAATGCATCCGGTGCACTTGGGGTTGTGCGTTTCTTTTTTCTCTTTTTTTTCTTCTTTCTTTTTTCAGAAAATTTCGATCTCTCGTTCGCCGAGCGTTCCCTCGGGAGACTAATTATCATCGGTTTTTCGCCGGTTTCGCGCGGATTTGTAACCGGTTGCGAGTCGTAACGTTCCGGGTGCGCGAGGTCGGAGCGATAAACGGAATATTATCGAGAGAGAGAGAGAGAGGCCCCCCGATTCGTAAAAGAGAGAAACGCCGAGTGCGCGCGAGCTAAAAAATTTCGTTGCATTCCGGGCGACGGAAACCCGAGATGCACCGAGAGGACGAGAGAGAGAGAGAGAGAAAGAGAGAGCGTCTCTTGTCGGGGCTCATAATGCACAAAAACAGCCCCTTTCTCTCGGGGCCGAGAAAAAGGTAAACCAAAATTGCTGCTAACCCTAAACCTAAAACCGCAGAGAGCAGGCCTCTCTCTCCTCCTCTCTGTCTCTCTCTCTCTCTCTCTCTCTCTCTCGTCTAATTCATTTTTAACAATATGTGTACGAAAAATTTCGATGCAGGAACACAAAAATTTCATAGTCCCGCAGAGCGAGAGAGAGAGAGGGGGGCCACGGAGTACAGACACGCAAGTTAAGGCCCGGCGCGCATCGACGGCCAGAGGCAGGTTCAGCCCTTGTTCGGTGTGTTTACCTGTGAAAAAAATTTTCTCATCGCGGGCACGGCGAGAGAGAGAGAGACAGGTTTTCGCTGGGGGTCCGTCCGTCCGGCCGCCCGTCCGTCCGTCCGTCCGCTAATGCCCTATCCATTGCTCTCTCCGGGCTTTGGGGGAGAGAGAGAGAGAGAGAGAGAGGAGGAGAAGAAAAATGCCCTACGAGCACCGGCTGCTGCTGCTGCTGCTGCTGAGAGAGATCCTGAGAAAAATTCCGGCATCCGCTCTCTCTCTCTCTCTCTCTCGCACGTGTGCGTGTGTCCGTCGTCTCTTCTTCTTCTCTTCCCTATCTCTCCCGGGCTTTATCGCCCTCTCTCTCCTCTGTTGCATATGTGCGTGCATGTGCGTCGGAGCGCAAGCGCGATCCTCCCAATATTTACGTGGGAAACGGCGCGAGAGGCCAGGCCAGCCAGCCAGCCAGCCAGCCAGCCAGCCAGCGGCGGCGCAGATGCTGATTTAATGCGCGCGCGTATATATATCGGACCCGCAGAGGAGGATGAAGAAAGGAGGGAGTAGGTGCATTGTCATTGTGCATCGGATCGAGCGTAATTCATCCTTTCCTGGTCACTCTCTCCTTCTTTCTCTCTCTCTCTCTCTCTCTGTCGCTCGTTCGATAGTATAACCCGCTACTTGTAGTTTTACACTGTGACGCGCGCCCAAGTTTCTACAGTTTATCGCACTGCATCTATGGCTTCTCTGCGGCTTTTTTTTTTTTTTTTTCTTCACTCGATACTCGCCTAGGGGAGGCGAAGGCGCGGAGGAGAGGCTTTTAAGGACCTTTGCACTTTCGGGTGTTTATCCGTCGCGCTTTCTCGCTCTCGTTTTTTTTTTGTCCCTTTTTTTTCTTCGGCGACAAAGCCGATCGACCAGAGAGAGCTTCGCTCGATAACGGCCGCAAGAATTCGCAATCTCCGCGAGTATTTTTTATCGGCCGATCGATCGTTATCTCGGGGAAATTAAGAAGCGTTATCGTCGACGATTTTTGCACCGAGTTAAAAATCAGCGAGCAGCGAGAGGAGGATCGTCGGAACGATGCAGCCAACGATCGCCCTTAGAACGCCGCCAAATCAATCGGCTCTCGGAGCCTTTTTAGCGCTTACGACAATGAATCAATTATTTCGAATCGATACAAGTGCGCCGCGCCACTTATCAAATTGGCCAAAAGCGATACCGAGAGTCCGTAATTATTGCCATTGAACGGGGTCATGCGCGCTTTTTTGCCTAGTCCGCCACAAGGGCGGTGCCGGCGCGCAGATTACGATCTGCGCCGCGTTTAAATGACGGGGAGAAAAATGCGGGCCCCGATGGATCTGTTAAATCTGCAGTGGGCATTGGATGTGACTTGAGGCTTAATTGAGTTGGCTTTTGGAGCTCGACGATCGAAATTATAACGTTTTGTTCGAAAATTTTCGCTGTATTTTTTATTGATCGATCTGAACGAGTGCAGATTTTTTTTTTTCTTAAGAAAATAGTCTGTTAAGTTAGTATAATTTAATAACATTTACTTTCAGTTGCGATTTTTTTATTAAAATTACTTATAATTGTATATGTTTTCCAAATTTATTCGTATGTATTAAATTAAATAAAATATTGAACGAATACATTTTATCGCTTATGATAATACAATAATTCATACTTTACACCCTGAATTTATTAGTAATATTCGCAGATGATTATTAGTTTCTTTGTTTTTATCCGTCCTTTTTTGATATTATTACCACAATAAATTATACCCACCTTATATTTAAATCCTATAATCTTCAAATATATCTGACAGCATTATCAATTATTCGAAGTAATTTGAATAAATTTGATTGAAGCTCCGAATCGCGATAAAAAAAAAATTGCACGTTGCACAACTTTGAAAAAAAAAAAACGAAACGCAAGTGTCGCGCCGTTAATGTGTTAATAAAGAAAGAGCAGCAGCATCCGCAGAACCGGACATGCAAAGAGAGAAATCTGAATTCGAAAGATTTTTACGTTGGAGTTGACGCCCCCCTTTAGAAAAACGAAACGAAACCGATAATTCAAATTTGTCGTGCGCTCTAAAGTAGAAGTTTTTAGTGTGGCCGCGCATAAAATATTAATTTCCGTAATTTATGCAAGGCGAAAGAGAGCGTCCGACGCCTCTGAACGAGTTTAGGCGCAAAAAGCGAAAGGGGGGCGAGGGGCGAGAAGAAAATGGGGAGAGAGGCGAAATCGTCTCTCTCTCTCTCTCGGGCGCGTTTCGAATTTATTTATTTTTTTTTTTTTATCTTTTGCTCCACTCGCTCCGAGGACGATCATTTGAGACGGAGAATTCATGATTTTAAATACAACTTTGTAGGCTAATGCGAACATTTGTAGTTTCTGGAGGTTCCAATGGATATTACCGACCTTACGCAATTGTTCTTGTTTCTTTGTGAAATTTTGGTTGTATATTAAATGTTAAGAATAATACCAGCCAAAAAAGCTCGACTCAGTACTCCCTTGCGATCGTCATGATTATCTATCCGAATAATTTCCAATTCCAGTCCCCTTCGAGAGATATTCATTCGTTTTAGTAAACTAAACGAGTATTTTAATTTAAAAATTAGCGAATATTAAGCTTAATTCAAACTCTCTTCTCTCCTTTCAATCTAAAATAATCTTATTTCCGGTTCGGCAAACCAACAACCGTTCGAGTACTCTCACTCCTCTCTCTCTCTCTCTCTCCGTCCAGTCCGCCTAAACAGCAGAAGGGCCGCCGACGCTTCGTCGTCGGCGGCATTGTCGCCGTGTCGATTCGTCGCCCGTCCGTTCGTTCGTTCGAGCGAAATACGCGGAAACGCGCCAAAGGGTAATAAACCCCGCTTGCCGCGCGCGCGTGGGCCCATCAGGCGCGCAAAAGCGGGCGCGCGCGCGCGTCGATCGCGCGTCGCGATATAGCCTTTCGTTAAACAAAAGTGTGTGCACGCGCGTTATAAGTCACCGTTTCCGAGAATTGATTCGGAGAACGGGAGAGAGAGAGAGGGGCTGTGTATGTCCATCGGAGGGGCGACGCGCGAGCTCGCAAAATTTTAACGACTTTTTGAGGAACGCCGAGAGAGCGACGAACGAGTTCGGTGCAACGAGGGTAATGGGCCCTTATTGAGTTAATCCGTCGGTGGGTTTTGTTGTTTTCCGTGAATGTTTGGGTGATAAATTCAAAATTCGGTGGAAACGGTTCTCGGTGCGCGAAACTGAGTCGTTCGATCTGTTTGTTTCGGGTCTGCGCCTTTCTGGTGGCAGCTAAGTTCGATAACTATAGTTAATTGTATCGATGGAGAAGCAATTTTTAATTTATCGAGCGTTAATCCCCAAATAAACGTTCCACTTTCGAACGTTTCGTTAACTTACGTAATATATGGAAGAAGCTCGAAAAATTTTTCAGCGCATAAAAAACGTTTCACAAGAATGCTCTCGCGTCTCGGTTATCGATATCTTTTTCCGTTTTCCAAGAAAACTTGCAATATACTTCAATGACGCGCCTCTCTCTCCGTTTATCAGTCGCTCATTAATTTGTACAATATTTTGGCTGCGTCGGCCGGAGGAGCGATATAAACTCCCAGAAAACATGTTTTCATGCGTTTGCCGCGCCTTTTTACTCAGGCACCAAGTTTGTTTGCACTGCCATCGAAGTAGCAAACGAAACAAAAGTAACTTTCGAACGGCCGCGGCTGCTTTTGCAAGAACAAAGAGCCGCAGATTATTCCCTCGTAAAAAAAATCGTCCGAGGAATTCGCATTTTACACCCGCCATTGTTTATAACCGCCCAGATACTCCAACGAGCGGCGATTATTTATGCCGGAACGGATCGCTCGGCGAAAACGTTAAAAATATTTAATGCAGATAGAGCGGAAGACGCTTCGTTTGTATCGTTTTGGTTATTGATGACATAAACTGTTGAAACGGCGCATTATTACGAATAGCCAGACGCAACCAGATATCCATTCCTCGGTCAGCGGTTTTCTTCGGTCGCTGCGACGAGCGCAATTTTCGCTTCATTTTTCAAAAAAGCTCAAGTGGAATTTCCGACATTTGGCGAGCGGCGTTTCGGATTGTAGCGAAAGTTTGCTTGAAAAATTAACGCAAATTTTATACTTTGCTGGAAATGTAGAATTTCGATTGTATCGTTAACAGCTTCCATCGAAATTTTTAAGGGTTGAATTATCTCTTTCTTTTGTTCCAGTATCTTCGTAAAAAATACTCGCGTTTGATTAATGAATTGGAAAGTGGAAGATAATTTAAATGGCGATAAGAATCATTGATGATAATACTCGAAACGGCAATTAAAACAAATCTTATCGTATTGTTTGTTATTAATAGATAGACTTTCTCCGCTATTCCCGTAACGCAAAAAGTACCATTCGCTAATTTCAGCTGGCCAATCGTCGTAGGGACCATTCGAAACCCCGTTGAAAAACCTAACAAGTGCAAAATTAATTAAAAAGAATTTCGAAATGCTCTTGTTTTCAAGGTTTCTTATATTCTTGCGAGATAAACTCACATTATCTAGCTACTAAATTACTCGATAATAAGAATGTTTACTTTAATGTTTTTACCCTAACCAAATAAACAAATTTTCTTTCCTTAAAAAAAAGAAAAAAAGAAAATAATATCTTTAGGGTCAATCAACTAAGACGGAATACGAAATAACACCGATACATCAAAGCTGACGGATCGCGGCAAATATCGATTATTCGTTTGTTCGGTCAAAAAATCTCCCTCCCCGCGCTCTCATTTGGCGCCTGTTTACCCCAAAAAGCCCGCAAAAAAGCCAAAAATCCCGGGCGTCAAAGGCGCGAGCGCTGCAATTTACAACGCAAGAAATCCAAAGGAAGAAAGATCGCGGCATTCTCTCTCTCTCTCTCTCTCTCCCCGTGGCGTTTTTCGCACGAGCCCGTTCTCTCTCCGCTATTTATTTTCGCACCATCCGCGCCGGGCGACTGCGCCGCGACACAAAAAAAGAGTAGGCCGAGGAAGGAGGAAAAGAATAAAAAAAAAAAAAAACAGAGTATAGCGCGCGAAACCGCAGGACAATCGAAAAAGCAAACCAGACGGAGCTCCGTTTCGCACCGCGGGCACAAAACGCTCGTCTAATCAGCAATCAAACATAGACAAGCTTAGCGCGAGAGAGGGAAGGAGAAACAACCCGGGGGAAGAGGAGGGAGGGAGGGGGGGGAGATCGAGAGGGGGGAAGAGAGAGAGAACTGCGCGAAACAACGGGAGCTTCGAAAAACGGAAGTGCGAGAGAAGGGCAGTTTAAAGGAAGTGGAATAGGGAAAGAAAGGAAACGGGTACGAGGGAAGGGTTGAGGGAACGCGACAAAGAGAATTTTTTGACGTTTTATTTCGTTTTTTACGCGGCATTTATTGCGTTATTTTGATTTTTCGTCGATTTAACTTTAACCTCGGTATTAAATTATTTATTTATACAGTTCAAAACTCGAAAAGCATTCGAAAATGAATCTTGATCTACTTTTGCCTGATTTATATTTAACGTCGAGCTAACCAGTTTCTTTTTCTGCAATTATACAGTTCTACGATATAATTCGAATTGTGCTACAAGTCAAATTAAACCACATATACATTTGTTCGATAAAGTTAGCGAATCTACGAATGAAAGCCCTTCAGCGCGCATTCGAAACGTTTAGTATATTGTCGCGACCGCATTACAGTTTCCTACAGCCGTCCAGACAAGTGCACTTGACCAATGGAAACTATATTAGAATAGCCCGTACCCGGGAAGTTTACGAGTTCCAACCGTAGTTTTCGATTCAAACGATTCGAGAAAAAACAATCGCTCGACGACTGCAGTCCCGACGCTCGTGCCGCGTATATACACGTCGCGCGCCCGCTTTTGCTTCGACAATTTGAATAAAAAATGTTCCGTTCCCTCCCTCTCTCAACCTCCTTTCGTGGTTTAAAGTCTAACAGCCGCGATACGTTCGTAACGACGCCACGGCTAATATAACTATAATATTGCAAAGCTCCTCCGATTCAGCCTGAAAACGAAGTGGTCATTCGAAATCGGCGGCAAGGGAATCCGCGCGCATAACGCTAGCAACATCGCACACGCACGAGAGAGAGAGAGTACATTTGCTCTCTCTCTCTCTCGCGAACTCTTGCGGGACGGAAGTGGGCTAGACGCGACGAGGCGAGCGCGATGCTTTTTTTTTCCCCCTCCCTCCCTCTCTCTCTCTCTCTCTCTCTCTCCTTTTTGCCCCCTTTTTTCCCATTCACAAAGCTCGACATAATGCGCCGACGTTCGGATTTCAGCCTCCCACGACAATGGTCGTCGGGCCGGCGGCGCGAGCTGCAGAGCGAGCGAGAGAGAGAGAGAGAGAGAGAGAGAGAAAGACGGAGGTGGAGAGAAAAAACGGCCCCCGAAGTGCATTATGCCCGGCCGCCGCCGCCGCCGCCGCCGCCGACGACGACGACGACGACGGACGAGGGAACGAGAGAGAGAGAGAGGCGCGGTCATGAGAACACGTGTACGCGTGCTTGTATCGCGCGTCCGATTGATGCGATTTCATTGAATTTTCACCGGCCGCCCCCGCTTCTCTCTCTTTGTGGCGACCCGGCGATGTATCGCGTGAGAAATTCGCGGGTCTCTCTCTCCTCTCGGCTTCCGTGCGCGCTAATCGCTCTCGTTCGCTCGGGCCGCGTCTCGGTTTCGCGGAAAAACTCGGAGGGCCGATTGGTTTTTCGAGAAGGGGATGTATATACCGCGGCTGCGGCGAAAGGAGGATCTTTCGAAGTTATTGGAAGAGAACAGCCGCGATCGGAGGAGTCGCCCGAGCGATCGCGTTACGCGGGTAATTGGGAATTGCGACGGAGGCGGGGGGCTGTTATTTCCGTCGTTCGTTCCTCGACAAAACTTTTCGGTTCGCTCGAGTGCAAAATTCAGCCAAAACTTCCGCGGAAAATCGTTACCGATCTCGTTTTTTAACGTCGTCGTTGCGATATTCCCGTTTCGCGGAGCGTCGGCGAGAGCTGCTTCGGAATATCTTAATTAAATTTCCGCAGTACAACACCGCGGCTGTCGCCTTGATACGACGCCTCGCCGCATCGGCGCGCGCGATCGAAACTTTGTTATTAGAAAATAACAGGCCGGAGCGAAACGAGATTTACGGGAGAGCGGCTCGGAAATTGTAACGCTCGAAATTCGTAACGCCGCCGCGGCGCTCGGCGAACGATCAGATCCGCGGATCTGCGTACGGTTTTCGATGCTTTCTCGAGCAATATTTCCGTAAGTTCGCCGCCCCCCCCTCCCCCTCCCTCGAATTGCTTCTAAATTAAGTTTTCTCACCGCGCGAGAGAGGTTCCCCGCTTCTGCCTGCCACCAGTACGCGGGTCTAAAATTACTCTCCGCGCGTGAATAACTTTACGCAACGGCAGATATGACATAAGCTCTCGCACTCGAGTCAATTACGCTTTTTCGGGCGAATTCGTATACGAGTTTGCGGACACGAGTCGAGAACGTCGAGAGAATTTGTCTTCCGTCGCGGCGCGAGAATTAAAAATGTTTACGATTTATGCATTGCGTACATGACTATTGGAGGAAATATATAATTCGATTCCTCGAAAGCTCTCCGCGGGCGTCGAAGAAGTTTGAATGAAAAAACTTCTCCGTCTCGCGTATTAGAAAGTTAAAAGAACGCGAGAGTTTATACATTCAACAGGTTTTTTAATTTTCGCGGCGACTGCCTATCGGTGGGAAGAATGATTTCGATATGCTTTTGTTTTCTTTGCCCCTTGAAAATTTAGCGAATGTACGCCTCGGCTGTTTTTTTTTTATTGCGCTTTATTTAGTTTTTCGATTTTCGATGGTTTCGTGCCTCGCGGGAGAAGCTTGAAAAAAAATTCGGGACTCTTTCGCCGCGCGAATATTCGTGTATCCATTCGTTTAACTTATTCAAATCGATATATAGAATTTTCTCTCTCGCTGCAATCCAGTTTCGTTTGCTTCGATTTTCAATGCTGCTTTTGCTACTAAAATTTTGTTTGTTGGTTCTTTCTAAAATATTATTTTTTTAAATTTTGTTCGAAATTTTTTTTGGCGAGCAACGACACGTCTTCCAAGGCGCTCATTAAATTTTGCCCGCGAACGAATTTAAATTCGCCGAAAATAAATTTGCCAAATAATTGTCGCTCTCTCTCGCTCGCAAAAAGACACGCGAAAGGGGCAAAATTATTTTCTTCTCGAAAATTTTAATCTTTACGTGCGCGTCCTTAGTTACGAGGGCCCGACCAGTTTTTGACGGCGGCGACTTATAGTCCAGATCGCAGCCGTTTTTAAGATAACGCGGGCAACCACTGGTAAACTGGTTTCGGGACAATTTTCCGTGCAGTTTGCGTCCTTTAATCAAGGCAAAATACTTCGCATCGCTCAATTTTATTAAAAAAACACACACACAAATGCTAAATTTGACCGAAGAAGAAAACTGCCAGCAGTAGCTAGTAGATCTATCTATCGTTCAAAGCGAAATTAAACCTCCCCGAAATCGAACGTCGAGTCAACGCAAAATAATATCAAAACCACAAAAACATTAACATCACCGCACGAAGACCTCTCCTCGGCCCCGTCGTCCGTCCCGTCCGACCAGCGCGATCGAACCCTTCCTCCCCGCGCGCGCACATTTCCCAATATAAAATTTCCGCGAAACAGCTGCGCAACGGCGGCGGCACATTACTCCCGGCGCGATCATTATCCTCGGGTTGGCACAATGTGCAGCGACGGCGGCGGCGGCAGCAGCGGCGGCTCTCTCTCCCCTCGGAGAAGAAAAATCAAGAGCCGGAGGATTTCGGTCCATTATAAGCATAATCACCAGGAAAGTAGAAAAGTTTGGGAATATAAACGCGAGAGTTTCAGAAAGAGGGAGAGAGAGAGAGAGAGAGAGAGAAAGAGCAGGGAGAACAGGTTTCTGCGAGCTCGCCAGTCTGTGTAAGCACATCGTCCTCCTCTCTCTCTCTCTCTCCTCGCTAATTTTCTGTCTCGCTTTGTCCTCTCCTTCTCTGTTGCTCTTCTTCGCTTCTCTCCCCTTCGGCTCGTCTCGTTTTTCTCTCTTCTTTCTGCCCCTCTCTCTCTCTCTCTCTGGGGCCTCGCTCTCGTCTGGTGCGCAGGTTCGCCCGTTTCCTCCTCTCTCTCTCTCTCTCTCTCTCGCGTCGTCGCGAGGGACGCCTTGTGTATATGTGCCTGCACGCTCGACCAGACGATCGTCGCCGTCGTAGTCCTGGCCGTCGTCGTCTCTCTCTCCGATTTCGCCTCTTCCTCCTCTTCGTCTTCTCGAGAGCGCTCTGAGAGTCGCTGGGCCTCAGGGCCGGACGGGTTTCTGCCTCGGGCCCCGCGCCTCTCTCTCTCTCGCTCTCTGGCCTTTATCCCTCTCGAGCCGAGATTGTTGAACCCCTGAATTTTCCCTCGACTCGACGCGCGCGCCTCGGGAAATCGGGTTCTTGATGAAAATGAGGAATAACTGCCGAGCAACCAGTCGTTTATATACGATTTTTTTTGTAGCGGCGAGAGAGATATTTGGATGTTGTATTAAATTTGTTTTTTATCGAATCGAAAAAAAAAATGATCTGTTACGAAAATTGGGATTTTCAAGTTAAACAATGATAATTCGCTGCTCCCACCCAGATTACGAAGTAATCGCTACTGGAATACGATACGAAACGATTGATAAAACGAGGCTGCGGCAATCCGCGATCTCGAAACCCATACTTACGAACTTCAAATTACTCTTCACTTATCGGTGCAATTCAATCTTACAGGCCACTGCAAATAAAAGCATTAAATTGTAATGCTCACGAGGCTCATTGATTAAATTTGCATGAAGCTGTCGGCGGTGATTGCTCTCGTACCTTCTTCCGAGATAACTCGCTATTTCGGGGCTTACGAGAAGGGCTTAATTAAGAATTGAGTCGTTACAATTTTGTAATTTTTTTCCTTCGTTCGTTATTCCTTGCTCTCGATTTACGAAAAAGTAAAAAAAAAAAAAGTAGTATCCCCGTACAATTTGACTTTTTCCTTAATATTCCCCAATTTTGGCATCCGTCTGTGCTTTCGCGTCGAGAATTACCAGCTTCGACCATCAAAGTATCAAATTTCCCAAAACACCAAACTCCCCCGTTCCACCGAATTCGTACAACGTCCCAATGTTTCTAAAATATCGCCGCGATGTACTCCTTTATTTAAACGCGGGAAAAGCGCCGAAAACCCCCCCCTACTGGAAAGTCGTCTCTCGCGAGTCCTCGCGGATCGCGAAGAAATAAAGTAACAGGTGCCAACGGCGAGAGAGCGGCGCGCGCACAGAGAGACGGCGCACTCAAAGGAAGGCTGCGCTCTCGCTGATTCACGGTGTCTACCTAGAAAGCTCTCGGAGGGCAGGACATTCTCTCTCTCTCTCTCTCTCTCGGTATTCCTGGCCTTGCAGCGCCGCTCGCGACCGGCCTTGCTTCTCTCTCTCTCTCTCTCGCTCTTTCTCGCGTCTTCGTCCCAGCGTCGGCGGCCGCGGCTCGGATTTATTTTTGTGCCCGCCGCCTCCTCTCTTCGCAAATAACCGTTCTGCGATGCGAACGAACTCGTCTGCGAAAAAGGAGCGTAGAAATCGAAAGGAATCTCGGGCGGCGGCTTTTGTTCTCTCTCTCTCTCTCTCTCTCTTCGCTTCTCCGTTCCCTCCGTCTGGTCTAAGAGAGTGTCCGAGGCTGATCTGTTGAAGGAGAGTAGAGGCCTTTTTGGGGGTGCAGCCGGTCCGCGTGTATATACGCGCCTGCCTAGTGGTTGTGAGAGCCGCGCCGCGTCCTAGACTGTATATATGCATTGATCAATAACCTCTCCCGTCTCTCTCTCTCTCTCTCTCTTGAGGGAGAGCGGACACTGCCTCCGGCGAGGCTCCCTCTCTTGCGCCCCGAGTAGTAATCTCGCCTCTTCAACTCTTTACCTTTAAGATTGTTTTCCTGCTTTCCCTCCCTTCTTTTCTTTTTTTTTTCTTTCCTTTCGCTCTCCCTTTGCGCCGCGGACGCGCCGATTTCCGGCGAATCTTTCGACTCCTCGCCCCGCGTCTCTGGCTATTCGACCGTTCGGATTTCGTTTTTCTCGTTCCGTCGAAAAGGTCGCAAAAGTAGGAATGGTCATTTGAGTTTTATTGCGTTCGATATCGGTCTCTCTCGCCTCTCTCGGCGAAAGCGTTGTTAAAATTCCTCGCGAACCGCGGACGGACACCTTTTTTTTGTACCACTCGCGAATTTCCGTTCTCCATCCCGCTTCTTTCCCGAGCCTTTTTCCCACCGCAGCCTAAGTCGGACGTCCTAAGAAAAAGCGGCGGGCCTCTCTCGATATTCCAAACCGAATCCGTTCGTCGGCGCTGATTAGTGACTCCTTGAAACGCGGCCGAGAGCGAGAGCTTCCACTCGCGGAAGCACAACAAGTAGCGGCAACAAACAGCAGCATACATATATATATATATATATTTCGGTTTTGCGCGCGACTCTCCAGGCGCGGGACGCCGATCGATGCGGGGGCTTCTCTCTCTCCTTCCGTCTTCTCGGCGGCGCGGCGGCTCTAAATCTGGACGAATTTTAATCGGCGATCGATTTCGAAGCGCGCCGCCGCCGTGATTTTCGCTCGCGCGCCGCCCGGCCTTTGACGCCCGGCGGGGGGTTATATTCCGTGAGCTTACCGCGCCCGATAAATCGAGTTATCCTCGTGTTTTCTGTCGTCGTTTACGTGGGTTTTTGCGTATCTGTATTTAATATCGATTTTGCAAATATAACGCGCGTTAAATTTACGGAATATAACTGCGCGGAGTAGTCCGGGGGTACTATTTATATCTCGTCGATGAGCCGTTGATAAGCGGCTGCTGCTGCTGCTGCTCGTTGCGAGTCGACGCCGCGGTGGCCGTGTGTTTGCGGAGATGCCTGATTTCGGCGGCTCGAGGAAAGTTTCGAAAAGAAAGCCGGGGGGGAATCGATCGGGGACGGATTTGTCGCGGCGTCTTGTATACCGATGCGAAGATTTTTCGTGTATCTTTGAGTCGGTCGATTTATTGGCGGGTTTTTCGTTCGGTGGAAGTGTATTGCGAACCGAAATTAGTTTCTCGAATCGTTAAAATTATCTAAAGCTCATTGATTAAATTGGTATGCTTGGATAGAAAATTGTTTTTACGCACGGAGATGTATATATTTCATTTTTGCGCGGATGAATCGCGACATTTTAATCTGAAAACTGGCCGGAAAATATGCTATGGCAATATAAACTCTATTAAAAGCACTGTTTATTTACCCTGCCTAGAATAAACTCAAATGTCAGCCTCGGCATAATACACTTTTGCACCAACAATAACTTTCACCACCGATATTCAGCGTCGGCCTATCGGCGCGATAAATTCTAAGGAAACTGGATACACCGGCTGCTCCACCGATAAGTTTACGCCAACTCGGTCGAAAAAACGCGCGAAAAAAAAATTTCTCAAAACGCTGTAATCCCAAAAAGCCTCTTAAAGAAAAGGACAGCAGCGGCGATCCATCCGCAAAATTCCCTTCTCGCGTCGCGCTCGGCAAGTCCAAGTATACCCGCGTTTCAGTGCTCGCTTCTTCTTCTTCGCTCGTCGTCGGAAAAATCGAAGCTCTGCGCCGCGCTCTGCCGCGGGTTCGATGACACGTGGCGCCGCGCGAGGCTCTCTCTCTCTCTCTCTCTCTCCCGTCCTCACCCGCGGTCGAAAATCGCTCGCGCGAAATTTGTTTACTCCTCGGTGCTCGGCCGGCCGGATGAAAAAAGAGAGAGAGAGAGAGAGAGAGAGAGCGTACCGCCCGAGAGAGAGAGAAGAAAATCGAGCGACGAACCTGTTGCGCGGCGTTTTCACATGCGCCGAGAGGGTATCATCGACGGGGCGAGAGAGAGAGAGAGAGGCGGCGGAAAAAAAGAATAAACCCCCGGACAATCGCGCGCGGATTATGGATTCATTCATCGGCCGGTGGAGGTGTTTTTTTTTTTTTCTCTTTTTTCGGGGAGGGGGATTATCCGCGGACGCGAGCTCGCGGTTTATCGGGGATATTTTTCCCGATTTGCGCCTGCGTCATTTCGCCTCTCGCTGACGGACCGCTGCTGCTGCTGCGTCGCTGCTGTTTCGCTTTTTGACGGGCTTTGAGAGAGAACTCGATCCCGCGGCGTTTTCGAGTGCCGATTGATCGCCGCGACGTTTGATTGGAATGGTATTGAGACTTGGCATACTAAACCAGTTTTTATTTACCGCGTGCATTTTTTTTTTTTTTTTTTTTTTTTTTGTATGCACGTAAATGCCAAGTGTTCGGTCATGTTGAAGCAAAGCTTACCCAAATAATCGAACGGCATCGACGACAAGCAACGTATATACGCTCGGTTCTCTTTGAGCTCGATTGTTGTTTACGGTGCGCCTTAAATGGATTTTGAAAATATAAAGGAACGATTAAGCAGGCTTCAAATTCGAGACGTAAACGAACTTCCGAAAACTCACGTGCAATGATTCGACTCCCCTTTGCTCTTGACACGAGTATACTCTCGGGGTCGAAAAAGGTTTTTTTTTTCTCTCCGCAGGCACGTCATAACTCTTAATTTGCGACACGTATCAAATCTAAGACTCTTTCATTGGAAGTCAATGGCTGCATTCGGAACGATTCTCCTTTTTGTCAAATAAATTCGATCATTGCTGCTTTCCCCTCGCATTTCGACTTTGCACGAAAAAGTCGATAGTACAGAAATAACTGGTCGTCCGTCCGTTGTTAACGGAATTTTATCAAATTTCGAGCTTGGCATTAATAATTTCAAGCTTCGGTTCGACGTACGCGCCCGCTGCCTGCATTAGCTCGACGCTCTCGTTCCCTTGCACTCTCGCGGACCTCCGCGTTACGAAAAGGCAGCGAGAACTTGCATCATAAACCCGCGCGCGGCGCCTACAAACGTCGCGAGTGCCCACACTCGGCGGCTCTCTCTCTCTCGATATATTTTCGAAAAACTCGGAGGGGGAGAAAAAAAAAAGAAGCGAAGAACGCGAAAAGCTCGGTCCCGAAAAGCGCCTCTCGCACCCGAGACCAAAATCTAGGCCCGAGCAAAAATAGAAACGAAACCCCCGCGGAAGAGCTCCGTCTCTCTCTCTCTCTCTCTCTCTCTCTCTCTCTCACTCTCTGTCTCTCGTCCTGGTTATTCTCGGAATCGGGCGTCGTGCTCGGAATCGGCAGGTTAGCGGCACTCCTTTCGCGCGGAAAAAAGGCGCAAGAGCCCGCGAGAGAGAGGGTGTGTGCACGCGCGCACACATACGTCCCCGCGGGTTTCTCCGCACACACGCACGGAGGCAGGCCGCGAGACCGAAAGAATCAAGGGGGCGTCGAAAGAGAGAGAGAGAGAGAGAGAGAGAGATAGATAGCCCCGCGACAGACTCGATTTCTGCCTCTCTCTCTCTCTCTCTCTCCCTCTCCTGGCTCCGGCTCCTTCTCTCGGTTAATCGTGCTTGCCTTGCCTGCCTGGCTGCCGCGCGCGCGGCAAAGGTTCACGAACTCTCGCCTCTCCTCTCTCTCTCCTCCCCGCCGAGGCTCTTTCTCCTTCCTTCCATCCGTCTGTTCGCTACGTTTCGGCCTTTTTCGAAGAGCGCCAAGCGCGCGAGCGAGCGAGCGAGCGTTCATTCTCCGCTCAAGGTCCCTCTCTCTCTCTCTCTCTCTCTCCGCTTCTTCTTCTCTCTTTCTCTGTTCTTCCGTTTTTGCAAATCCCAGGATCTCTCGCTCTCTCTCTTCCCCTTTTTGCTTAGCGAAAAATTCCCCGCTGCCCCCCCCCCCCCACCCCGCCCCGACCGCGGCCCCGAGCGCAGTGGTTCTTTCAATGCTCTCGCGCCGGGGCCCTTTGCAAAATTTCCGGGGCCCCGCGCCTCTCTCTCTCTCTCGCCTTCTCTTTCCTGCTTCGGGGATGCTGCTCGAACTGGCCGGGAGGAGTACGCGTAGCTCTCGGGAGAGAGAGAGTGAGAGAGAGACTTTTTCTAGGCGGCTAGACTCAAGTAGAAAAAGGCCGCGACGGAGCAGCCTTCGACAGGACTATCCCGGCGAGAGCGGCGGCCGGCGTGCAATCTCCGTGCATTACCGGCGCAAAATTCCTGGAGCCGTGACGCGCGACAGGAGAGCGAGCTCTCTCTCTCTCTCCTCCTCTCCTCTATCTCGTATTACGCTCCTGCGCGAATCAAGGCGGAGCCCTCTCCGTCTCTCTCTCTCTCTCTCTGGCTCTCGGACGCGTGGAGAGACGGAAGAAGAAAGGCAGAGAGGCCCGAGAAAGACGGAGCGAGGCGAAACTGGTTTGTGCGAAAGCGCTCGAGAGAGAGAGCGGTGGGGTGGCAAAAATAAGGCAAGCGCGCATTGGCGGCGCTGCTGCTGCTGCTGCCGCCGCTGCCGCCGTCTCTCTCTCTCTTCCCCTCTTCTCCTCCGGAGGCGCTTTCTCCGTCTCTCTCTCCCTTGCACCGGCGGCTTCGGGGCTCCGCCGAGAGAGACCCGTGGCTGCAGCGCTCGGCAGACTCGCCGCCAGTCCAATTTATGCATTACGGCTATGTAGGCACACCGCCGCGCGGCACCCTGGCGGTTCAAATTTTCAAAAGCCAGAAATTCGAAAGACGGAGTAGTCGGCCTCTCTCTCTCGCCATCATCATCGTCATCCACCACCGTCCATCCGACCTGTCTCTCCCTCTCTCCCTCCGCTTTCGAGTTTTAAGCAAGTTCTCTTGACACGCGCGGCGACTGTTTTCAGTTTTTTTATTTTTTTATTTTCGTTGGTGTGAAAAAAAAAAAAAAAGAGATCCGAGAGGAAGAAAAGTCTCTCGAGAAAAAGGATAATACAACAAAACACAAAAGCGGATCGCGTGCGCGCTCTTCGAGTATATACACAGCATATTATACACTGGTGAGAGTTTACGAAAAAGCTGCAGTTCGTGTGTTGTTTTCCCGTGGAGGCAGGAAGAAAGCCGAAGAGCCAACGTCCGAAGGGAAGAAGAACCACGGCGAGGAAGAAGAAGCGAAGCAAGACACCCGAACTCTCTCACTCACTCCCCCACCCACCCACACCCGTTCCTCCTCCTCCTCCTCCTTTCCCTTCTCTCTCTCCCTTTTCGCGCGCGCTTCGCCCCCCCCCCCCCCAAAACTCAAGATAACACAGTTGCAGGCGAAATTTCCGAATCTATCAGTGACGAAAACATAAACGATATATATATTGTCCGCGAGACGCGAGTGCCTACACAGCGGACGCGCACGCCAACATCCAGCGGAACAACAGAATAAAAGAAGATCCAAGACGACGACGACGACGAGCAGGACACGCCGAGGGACCAAGGCGAGGAAGACGATCGCTGCACGGCGGATGGCAAAAAAGTGTTGGTTGAGTCCGGGCTAGAAAAAAAGAAAAATAGTGCGACACCACTCCTCTCTTTCTCAGCCGGAGGAGAGCGCGATTTAGTCGCGCACGCAATTAAGGGCCTCCCCGACTTATCATCATCGTCTCGGTGTGTGAACGACTCTTTGATTAATAGTCTGGTAGAAACTTAAAAAAAAAAAAACTCTTCTAACTTTCCTGTACGCAAAACCGCCTATTAAGCTTCGCGCGATAAAATAGTTAACCCCCCCACGCTTATTATACCTCGAGACACTCGCCTCTTTCTCCGACACCTGCGCGACAACACCGAAGTGACTCTGGGACAGTGAACAAGTGTGTTTCCCCCCACCCCCCTTTTTTTTTTTTGGTTTTCTCTTTTTTTTTTTTGTTCACCCTCCCCCGTTATTTTTGGTTTCCCTCGTCGTATCCATTATCAATTTCTTCGGCGAGGAGAGGAGTTCCCGCAAGAAAGAACGCGCGCGCCGAGCGAGCGCGGCTCGCCATGCGTCCGGTGCCTTAAAGAGAGAGACGAGAGCCCAGGATCCGAATACCCTCTCTCTTCCCCGAGACAGAGAGAGAGAGAGCATCTCCAGAGTCTCCATACCGGGAGGGACCCGAGCCGAGAGCGATTAATCGAGGAGAGGCAGCGAGCACGCTTGGATCTTAATCCTCATCTATCGGTTCGTTTGTCTGTCTGGCTTGCTTTATTTTTCTTTTTTTTTTATCATTATTTTTTTTTGTTTCCCCCCCTGCCGAATTGCACCCCTGCACGAGGTGTGATTCTTTTTTCTGTCGTGTGCGCGCGCGCTCGCGTTTGTGTGCGCGTGTGCGTGTGTGTGTCCTTTGGCGCGCGCCACAGGTACGCCGGTGCTGCTTTCTGTATATACATATATATATATACTCTACGTACGTCGCTCCGTCTCTGTCGCGAGCGCGCGGAAGAGGGTGATTTTGGCTCGGAGAGCGCGCGCGGCACTGTTGCAGCCCGAATTTCGGTTGGAATGCAGTTGCCTCCCAGCACACACTGTACGTATATGCACTCGCCGGCGACCGACTGACTTTCACTCGGCTTCTCTCTCTCTCTCTCCCTCTGCGTTCCCTCGGGGCTTTTTGCCCGCGGCCAACGTCGAGCGCGTATATACGCGCGCGCGCGCGGCTCTTTTTTTCGACCTTGCACTTGCGGTTTCATTAACTTTTCGCTTCGGAAAAATCAGCCCCGCGCGGCTGCCACCCGCGGTAAGAGGCAGGTTCTACCTCGCTGCTGCCGCACGTCGGTGTGTCCCACGGACTTCGACTCTCGACGAAGGAAAGCGCGCCGCGCGAATTTTCGCCCGCCTCTCGCGGGCGGCGGCGGCGGTTTTCGCGAGCGAGCCGCGCGCGCGCGTTTTTCGCGCGCCACCCGGTACATCGTATTTCCGAGCGGGGCACGATGCCACCGTGGCGGGAGTCGGCGGGCTCCCGTGTCCACATGTGTGTGGCGCGCGCGGGATCGCGTCTCCGTCCCTCCTCGCTTCTTTCCTAGGAGCGAAAAGCGCCCGGTAGAAAAAGGCTTTTCCGGCTAGACGCGCGCGTCGCTTTCCTCCTCTTCTTTTTCTCCGTCTGTCTGTCGCATCTCTCTTTCTCTCTCTGCGAGAGAGAGAGCACTTTTGCTTCTCTGGCTCTTTTCGTCTTATCTGGCGGCGACGCCGCTTCTATTTTTGAATGCTCTCGTCCCCCTGCCCGCGTTCGTACAAAGATAGCGATAGCGCGGAATCGAACGTCTCCGGCGTGCAATTCAAAAAGCCCCGACCGTTGCAACAACGGCCCCGAGGAGAGGGAGGGGGAGGGGGGAGCAGCGGCAGCAGCAGCAGCAGCACCGAGCGAGAGAGAGAGAGAGAGAAAAGTTGCGAGCGGCGCATGTGCATGTGCATGTGCACAACGGATGCGTGGCATAATGGGGCATAAAGGCCTGAAAGGAGAGCGCACTGCACGCTTTTATTTCAGCTGCCGCTGCCGCGCCGCTCCGAGTTTGTCAAGTTTTTGCTGCCCTCCTCTCTCTCTCTCTCTCTCTTTCTCTATCTTTCTCTCGCGCAGTGACAAGCATTCCGGACCTTTGTGCCCGCGGCTGCATTTCTTAGTCGCGGGTATATATACGGTTGGCACAAAAAAAATCGAAGCTTATCTGCACGGGGTCGTTTTCGTTTATTTTTTTTGTGTTTTTTATTTATATTTTTTTTTTTCGACGAAGATACGAGAAGGAGTAAAATGCACGCGGCCGCGGCGCGGAGCGGGGGGTGGGGGAAGTGCAGTTTCGCGGGGAGGAGAAAGAGGAGAAGCGTCTCGAGGTTGAGAATCGCAGGCCGGTTGCCGCGCAAGCAGAGAGAGAGAGAGAGAGAGAGGCTTTGCAAACCTAACGAACGAACGGACGGCCAGGCGAAAGGAAAAAGAGAGTAGCGAAGGGGAAGGAGGGGAGGTAGAAAAAGAAAGAGGCAAGCACGCTCTCTCTCTCTCTCTCTCTCTCTCCTGCAGCGCGAGACTAAGGAAGGCGAGCAGCTCTCTCTCGGTTCGTTGTTCGGGCCGCGCGAGTGCATATTGCATGGCGAACCTCGAATCTCGCCGTGTGTGTATGTGTCTGTGTGTCTGTGCGAGCGCGCGACGCCGTCGGTGTGTGTTGTTTTTTTGCTCCGCTTCTTCTTCTTCGTTCTGCTTCTGCTTCTTCTTCTTCCTCCCAGCTTTTTCTCTCTTTCTCTCTCTCCTTACGGCTGTGTGTGCGAGTTCGTCGGCACCGGCCAATCGGGCGTTTCTGCGCGCGTGTACGTACGTGTACACTTGTGCGCGAATTTCGCGAGAGAGAGAGAGAGAGAGCGAAGAATGAGATTTAAATTCGGGGATTTATTTGTTGTATTATGAGCATTGTGCCCCTGTAACTGCCTGTGAAAGACGCGTGCTTTTTCTCTTTCTCCTTCTCTCTTACGGCTGCGAGGAGGCTTTTTTGCGAGAGGCTCGCGGAGCCGAGGAGAAAAGAGAGAGAGAGAGAGAGTAGATTAGAGGAGGGTTTGCGATGGACGGTCGGACGGAGAAAAAAAGCGGACGAAGGATGAAATTTGGTAGGAGGGTTGTTGGGACCGCCAGGAGGCGCGGGGAGAATTTGCAAAAATTTCAAGCCTCGTTTTTTCGCTTAGCGCCGAGAGAATTAATACGTTTGCAAAAAAGCCCTGCGAAATTTTGATTTCCGACCGAAGGGTTCGTAGAGCGCCGGAGAGAAAATTTATCTACCTGCTGCTAGTTGTTTTTTTTTTATTTTTTGCGAGAGAGACCTTGGAAATTACGGACGTGATGTATTTTCTAGAAAAAATTTTATTACCGAATCATTTGGATTGCTGTTTGAAAGGGTCTCGACAAGTGTGCATTTTTTTTTCGACACGCGTTGAAAGTGCAGAAAACAGTTTTTTTTAAGACGTAACATTTATACTTAAAAAATGTTAAAAATGCAGTTAAAAACTAACTTGCGAAACTAAATTTTAAACTTTATCGTATTCACTTATTAAATCACAAAATTGTAGTTTTTTTTTCGCCAAGAATTCTATATAAATTTCTATTCAAGAACTAAAAAAAATAACTTTAGTATCCCCAAAATTTCAATTAATATTTTCGACGTACCTCCGCGTCCTCGAAGCTAAAACGTCAACGTTTCAAAAAATACAACTTGGATCGCAAAAAAAAAATCGAAAAAAGAAATCATCTCGTAACCTTAAAACAAAGGCGAGAGAAACGTGGCCGAAGCAACAAGTATCATTATCAAAACATCATCGGCGCCGGTCCCGCTCCCCCGGCGGGCCTCGATCTAATCCCGCTCTCGATCGTTCGAAATTCGCCAAAATGAATCTTTCGCGTTCAATGATCCACGACCCGCGCTCCCTCCTCCCCGCCGCCCATTGCATCTCTCTCCCATCGGCGTCCCATTCACAATCTCGGGGCTCTCTCGCCTCCACCCCTTAATCAAAGGCCTCCATCCCCGAGCGCGTCCCCCCCTTCGAAAAAAGAGGCTGACGAACCTGCTCTATCAGCCTTATCGAGGTTGGAAGGAGAGAGAGAGAGAGACAGACAGAGAGAAAAAAGCGCGAAACTCGGTTTCGGCACATCGGGGCGCGCGCTTTGCGCGTCGTTTTGCGAGCCCCGTACGATATTCGCCAATCCGCTGCGGCTCCCTCTGGCGCGCGAATGAGACGCACGCACTCCTCTTTTTCTCTCTCTCTCTCTCTCGCACATACACAGAGAAGCGCCGGTCACGTTTTCGCCGTGTCGTGTCCCCTCTCCATCGGCGAAGCTTCCCGCGCACTCGTTTACGTGCAAGCGTGTGTGCGGCGTGTGTGTGTGTGCGCGCGTCGCGGCAGTCGGTGTATTCGCGCGTCGCCATTTCGCGCTCTCCGTGTTTTTTCTGCTGCTCTCCGTCTCTCCCCTCCCCCCCTCTCTTCGGGCGGGTTTGCGCGAGGAGAGCGAGCGTTCGGCGGCGCTCCCCTCCCGCGGGCGTTACTCCACTCGCGGCTGCGAGTCTGTCGCCGTGTGTGTCTCCGTCTGCACGGGCCGTCTGTCTCGAGCGCGATATACGTCCAGAGGGGCTCTCCAGACTTTTGGCCGCGCGCTCGAGCGCTCTCTCTCTTTCTCCTCGCCTCTCCGTTCTCTAAGCGCTCCTACCAACTACGGAGTCAGGTATAATATATATTGGCTTGAATTATTCGCAAGAGGAAGAGCAGCAGCAGCAGCAGCAGCAGTCGTGGAAAGTTTCTCGTTGTTTCCGAGAGTGCATCGGGCGAACGAGGAGACTGTGTGTGCGTGCGTGCATGTGGAGGCGGTAGCGGCGTGGCGGCGCTTCGGCGGATTTCGCGCACAAGATGGAGAACGCCGAGCGCGAAACGACCGAGTAGTGCCGTGCCCGCGAGTGCATTCTATCTCTCTCCCTCTCTCTCTCTTTCGCGCTCGCTCGCTCGCTCGCTCTGCAGTTCGCTGTGCAAAGTGCCTCTCCCGGTGAGTGCGTTTTTTGCTGCTTGTGAGCCTTCGACGCCCCGATCTTAGTGCATTTGAATCTTGGTGCCTTTTCTGCCGGCCGGCGATTTCCCGCCTTCGATTTTCTCGGCCGTGCAGAAAAAAGTCGCGACGGACCGGATGCCTCGGAGCTATTGTTAGACCGTTGCCTCCTTTTTTCTCTCTCTTTCTCCCTCTGCTTCTCCTTCTCTTTCTTATCGGAGCTGCACTCGACTCTCTCTCTCTCTCTCTCTCTCTCGGATTCCTCGCGAATCTCAACAAGCTGTGCATTTGCGCTCAAGTGTATATACACATCGATTGTCTCCGCGGCGGTGTATTTTTTCACGGCTGGAAAAGAGAGTGCAGCGACAGGTGTGTGTGTACATACACGCGTGGCTGTGGTATATAGTGGGCATATATGGATCGGCGTCCGTCTCGGCGGGTCGGCTCTTTAACTACTTGGAAAGCCCTGCGCCGGGAAATCGAGCGTCTCGTCGCAGCCGTGCATTTTCCACTTGCCGGAATTCGGAGGAGTGGGGGAAGGGAAAATATTTTGGTTCGGGCTCGCGGGCGCAACTCGTCTTTGAGCTTCGCGACGTTGCTCGCACTGCTGCTGCTACTGCTTTTTGTTTTTGTGCATCTCTGTAAAGCGTATAATTTACCCCTCCCAAACCCTAGGTGTGTATGCGCGGAGGAACTTTTGTTTTGCGAGAGGAAGGTTATGGGTGTATGCGTGAGGTTGACGCCGCGATATTTTACTGGTGACGATAAAAAAGTCGGTTTCAACAGAAGCTAATCCATTTGAAAAAAGCGGTGTTTTAAAAACTTTACAGCTGTGAAAATCCGATGTTTTTTTAGTGATGTGTCTTTATTTACAGCGTCTGTAAGATTTACCGAACGCGTAAACTTAGGTTTTTACAGCACTGCTTGTTTTAATTGTTTTGCAGAATCTAGTCTTATTTTTTTAAAATAAATTTTAAAATCCAATTTTATTTCAAATTTTGCTGCTGTTTAATCTTGTTTGTTTTCAATATTTTTCAAATTGTATATAGTGTGTTAATGAGTGTGAAGAAAAAATTAATTTATTGTACTTTTCATTTTTGTTAAAGACATGGCAGAGGGGAACGGGGAAATAAAAGCCGAGGACAAACAATCCAAGGAGGAGATGGAGTACGTTGATCGAACGGAAGACTATGCGAAGCTCATACATTATGGGCTCAATGAAAAGGTCGCTGGTAAACTTGATGAAATCTACAAGACTGGAAAACTTGCCCATGTGGACTTGGATGAGAGAGCCCTGGACGCACTCAAGGAATTCCCTATCGATGGAGCACTGAATGTGCTTACCCAGTTCCTGGAATCAAATTTGGAACATGTATCCAACAAGTCAGCTTACCTGTGTGGAGTTATGAAGACCTACAGGCAGAAGAGCCGAGCTGGTCAAGGAACTGGTAGCACCAGCACAGCACCTAAGGCACCTGATGAAGATAAAATTAAGGTGTGTTTTGTGATATGTGTTTCGTAGTGCCACAAATATTTTCTTCATAAACAATTGAGACATTATTATAGGAAGGAAAATAATTAAAACAAAGGGGGGTGATATAAGTGAAAGTCCAATTCATTCCAATAAAACCAACTTTTTATTTACTCATTTATTTTATTAATTTTATAAATGATAATTTGGTTTCTTAAATAATATTCATAACATTCAGTTGATAAAAGAGTATTCAAAATTTTGAATCTCCATTTTTGTAACTGCTAAAATTCAGAAATAAATCATTAATAAGATAATTTATGCACCCCAGATGATACTGGAAAGGACTGGCTATCCTCTGGATGTTACTACTGGTCAGAGAAAGTATGGAGGTCCACCACCAAACTGGGAGGGTCCAACACCTGGCACTGGATGTGAAGTAAGGCCATAAATAATTCATGATTATTTTCTCAAAAATCTATATATTTTAATTTATTTATTTCTGAATTAAAAAAAATTCTTTTTGCAAAGGTTTTTTGTGGAAAAATACCAAAAGACATGTATGAAGATGAGTTGATACCTCTATTTGAAAAATGTGGAAAAATCTGGGATCTCAGGTTAATGATGGATCCTATGACGGGTACAAACAGGGGATATGCCTTTATTACATTTACAAACAGGGATGCTGCACAACAAGCTGTCAGAGAGGTATGTTAGACTCTTCACATCTCACACGACTGTCCTCCTTGTATCATGTACAATCTTATCTTTTCTCACTCCCATTAGTTGACTACCATGCCGCTATGGACCCATTGGATCTCTTTATTTATTTATTATTTACAAAATTTTTAAAAATGTTACAAAATTGTTATTGCTACCAGAGCCTGCTCTTAATCAAAATGTTTAACTCCCATATTTATCTTAGTTTTTTAGTTTTTTTCATTTCATTTTTTGATGAAGCACTTAAAAGTTTGTATTTTGAAATTTCTCATATTATTTTTTGTTCTCATGTTAAACATTTTAGTTAAGTGTCAATACACCTATATGTGGCTTGTTCTGTGTTCGTGTTTTTGTACGTGAAAGTAGTTATTTTCAGTGCTTAACACTTTCTTTTTATCAAAAAATCCTTAAAAATTGAAATTTAATTCAAGACTTTTTTGTAAAGATCTTTTTCAAACAGTTCAACGAACAATCCACATAAATTATTCTTTTTTTTTTTAAATGTATATGTCCCTGACCATTTTTATTCATAGTTCAAGTACATACGCATACTGACATCCAACTTGAATCCCAACAAACATTCTTGTGTTGTGTAATGGAGAGTTAAACAACGCAATATTAACAGTGTTCTACGGATGAGTTTCTTTTCCAGCTCTCCTCTTTGCTCAGTGGGCAAAATTGGGAGTGGAGAACCTTCCTGGACAATAAAAAAAAAGAAAATAAAAAATTCAATAAGAGAAAAAGTAAAAGCAAAAATTTCAGGCAATTTAATTGGTTAGGGGTATATTTACCTAATTGGTCTTACAATGATTGGACAGTGACAATTTTTGTAACAAAATTTTGTGAAAATTGGTTAGGCTAAAAGATTTGTTTACAGGAGTGCACAAGCGTTTGTTAAAAAAAAAAAAAAAACGCGCGAGCACAGGCCGGTTTCCTATCTTGTGAAGATTCGAGCGAGACAAAGCGCATGCTATAATGGAGATCCACGCCATGCTAAAAAAAATTCTAATAATTTTTTTTAGTTCTTTTTATTTTTCATTTTATTTATTTACAATAATTTTATATAAGGACAATTCGGCAATTCAATTACTCTATTATTTAACTTTCGGCTTATTTTTTCTTTTTTTTTTTTTTTAAGAAAAAAAGAAGGGAAAAAATATAAGAATCTCTTTTTACTTTGTGTTACCGAAATTTCTTTATTCTTTTTTTTCATTTTTTTTACCAAATTGAAAACAAAATTAGGCATGTGTGTGTTTTTTCTTCATCCCACAGCTCGATAATTACGAAATAAAACCCGGCAAGAGTCTGAAAGTAAACATTAGCGTTCCTAATCTACGACTTTTCGTGGGGAACATACCAAAGTCAAAAGGCAAAGAGGAGATCTTGGACGAGTTTGGTAAATTAACAGGTAAAGTGAATTCGAGGCGTGTGTTTACCTTATACCTTGATTACCTACCTTTACCTGCCTCTTCTTACTACCTTTGTACTAAAGTAAACAATAAGAGAGTGGTAGCTTATAAGTAGAGTTGGTCTGCATCATTTGCTATCAAGAACTATTTTGTCATGTATTTTTTACTACGTCACTATTTTATTGGAGCATCGATGAGAGAGAGATAGTTGAGCGCGAAACTTAATCTCGTTCGATCAATGAATTCTTCTTCCTTCATTGATGGTCCCGAGGCATCAGTTTTCACGCGATGCTATCGACATCTTTATTGAGAGAAACATACTCTTGGTCAGTCTCCTTGCCTCTCGGTTTATTAGTGAAACAGTAAAACACCTCTCTGGTCCAAGTCTTCTATTCCTCTCATATTTAGGTTGAGTTATGAGTTACTTGTATTTTTGCCTAAAGAGAAACAATTGCTTGCAATTATAAAGACGCGTTACCAAAATGGTTGTACTTGCAAATACGCTTTCCATATATGATCAATCATATTTAAGTGTCTTTGTGGGTAGGTCAATGTTCGCGAACAATTCGGTAATTGCATTCAATTTTTTGTACAGGCGCACACGATTTTATAAGCAATCTCTTTCCGAATGTTTCATAAAATAGAATCGCAAAATTATTAAAAAAAAAAAAAGTATATACATGAAAACGGAATATTATTCTAGTTTTATGCCTTTCTTTATCTTTCCGCTCTCCTCTGCATTTTAGAAGTACAATATACATATAATATAAATTTTCGTCGCTCGGTTCCTCCTTTCTGAAAGCCTGCAGTCTTTTTTCTTTTATTTCTCACTGCTTATGAATCTTTCGACTTTGAGCACTATTGTATGCGACTTTTTCTGCGAGCTATACTTTATTGCCAATGCATTTTTTTAAACGTATTATTTGTACACTAAATATATAATACATCTACGAACGATTGTCGATTGCTGGGCTAGCAAAAAGAGGAGCGAAGAGAGTGACGGAAGGGAAATACGTTTGTAAGTAAGCGAGAGAGAGCGCGCGAGAATCCTAGACTTAAGTAAATTGCTGAGCATCACGAGTCTCACGCTTTTCTCTACTTTAAACGAATTTAAATTCCGAATCGAATCCGCCCGGTGCAAGTGGCAATTAAAGTAGAGACAAGTCTGCACTACTCGACACGCTAAGAGAAAAACGGTTTGCCAATCAAAATTCATGACTGAGCCTGAAAGCATGGGGGTTCTGGGAGACCTGCGTGGACCTGCTGGGGGCGTGTGATGTGGCTCGCTAAGAAACGGACAGGCACTCCCACACCCGCCCTGCAATTCCTGCTTCCAGATCCTCGAATTGGTAATTGACTCCTACTCCTCTATGTGCGAAGAATCCTCTCGTGTCCTCGAAGGTCACTTGTTGATTTTAACAAAATTGAGAGCTAAATTTGTTTGAGAGAAAAGAGACGAAAGTAGAAACTGAAAGACAAACAAAATTTACTTCCCCCCGACCCCCTTAAAAAAAAAACACGGTCAGTCACAGCCAATATAAGCAAACGACGAATCATTATCATAGAGAAAAAAGGCAAGCTTAATTGGCACTCTCCTTCCACATTATTCTTACAGCTGAATGATTATGAGATTCGGAAAGGGAAAAAGATTGGTGTTACCGTATCTTATAACAATCACCGCTTGTTTGTGGGAAATATTCCAAAGAATCGAGACCGAGATGACTTGTTCGAAGAGTTTACAAAGCACGCACGTAAGTTGACAATTGCCCTTAAGCATCAGCAGGCAGAAAGAAAGTTACTTTTTCCTTAACACGTTGGTTTTTTTGTTATTTTTTTGTTCATTTATATCCTGGATGTGAACACACAAAGTCAAAATCGAACGTGAGACTGGTTATGAATGAAAGCCGATCGAACGGAGAGTGATTGAGTACGTAAATGTGGTACAACTTTGATAAAGTCCAAGGAAATCCGCCCTTCGATTGACTCTGTGGAACACTCGTGTCATTTCTTTTTTATATATTCATAATTGTACCAGCAAAATTAACTTTCTGTGACGGTGAAACAACCACTAACCAATCGAGTATCTTTACATCCTCTCTGTGAGTTCTTCGAATAATCGTAAGATTGATGTTGTGAATGTTTAATATGCCTTTTAATTATTTTAAATTTTAGAATGTTCATTTACAAAAAATAATGTTTTGTAATTTAAATGTAAAAACATTTTATTTGAATTGGTTTACATTTTACTCAGAATCCCTGGTAGAATATTGAGCAATTTTATTAGTCAATCCGCTATTCTGTAATTTTTAACTAAAATTAGTACTTGAAAAAGAAAAAAATAACTAAAAACTCATAAACATTTCAATCGGGGATAAAATTTGCTTAACTTACTTTCCCGTAAAATTCTAAAATAATAATAGGCAGAGAATAAATGCGAGGGTGTTTGGTGAACTTCTTGCATGCTTAACACTCCACAGTCTGGATACAGAGAGGAAAGAACCACCCAACTGACAAAAGCACAAATCCCAGAGGCAAGCGCCACGGTCGAAGGAGTAGAGGATCCAAGAGAACTTAGATCCGAGCCAAAATTCCAATTAACTCATGTACAAAACAATTGCTCAAGAATTAAAAAAAAAAAAAAATCAAACAAACATCCTAGCACGATATCAGTTTTCTTCTTTCCCTAATAGAGCAGACTATTATTTTTTTATTTTTATTTCTAAGAACCTCTCATTCTCAGACTTTACTGCATGTACGAAAGAAAGAACGGTTTTGGATCTATCGATTGGCAATACGTACAGTGTTTCAAACTGTGATAGAAGTAGAGAAACGTTGGGTGCGGTCAGGACTGTTTTTTAGTTGTATCAATTAGTTGGGTGTGTAATTTGCTTTTGGGTTTATTCATTTATCTAACTTTTTTTATCTTATTTTTGTTATTCCTTTATTTACTCTTATTTTTCTGTGTGTGTTTTCAAACGGTGGAAGAAATTGAATGCGATTGGTGTTTTTCTCTCTTTTTAAAAATTTTACATGTATATCTATCTATCTTTCATTTGACAAAGCGAGTGGTAGGTGCCAATGTACTATTCAATGGAATGGAGCTTTTAAACTGAGAGGAAGGAGAGTTGAACCATAAAACCCCAGAGAATTGAAAAACAATAATGCGACGAGAAATTTAGATTTTTAAAAACTTTTTTTTTTAAAAAATTGCATTTAATTTTTTTTTCTCTCTTTTTTTTTAATTTACTCACAAATTTACTTTTGTCATTGATAGATTCATCTTGTTTTTTTTATTTATTCATGAATAAAAGAGAGAAAAACGTTTCTACTAAGGTAGAAAAAATCATGTCATTTCATTATTTCATTCATTATGATCATTTTTAAAATTGCAGAATTTAAAGGTTCATCATTCAAGACTACGGGATTTTTTGAAAACATATCAAGAATTCATTTAAATTCATATATTTATTTAAATTATTTTTTTATTTCGCCATTAGTTTTTTCGTTCTCTACTCATCAACCTTCATTCATTTTTTTATTTATTTATTATTCAAAGACTTTTTTTTACTTTTATTTTTAAGTTTCACGATATCGCAGTTTTGAATGAGTACTTACAATGTTGTTTGATTTCTCCCTAATATAGCCGGTTTGACAGAGGTGATAATCTACAGTTCGCCCGACGACAAGAAGAAGAACCGTGGCTTTTGCTTCCTGGAGTATGAATCCCATAAGGCAGCTTCGCTGGCTAAGAGGAGGCTCGGAACAGGTCGCATGAAGGTATGGGGTTGTGACATCATTGTCGATTGGGCTGATCCTCAGGAAGAACCAGATGAACAAACAATGTCCAAAGTGAGTAAAGAAAATGCTTTTTATTTTGAGAGCTTATTTATTTGAAACATTACTAATTCTTTGTCAAATGTTTTCAGGTCCGTGTGCTGTATGTACGAAACTTAACGCAAGATTGCTCGGAAGAAAAACTGAAAGAAAGTTTTGAACAATATGGTAAGATCGAGAGGGTGAAGAAGATCAAAGATTACGCTTTTATACACTTTGAAGATAGGGATGAAGCTGTAAAGGTACATTAACGTTGCTCGCAAATTTGAATGACAATGCTTTATTTGAAACCGGTTGCTAACATTTTAATTACTTTTGCAGGCGATGCGTGAATTGAATGGCATAGAAATGGGAGGTTCCCACATAGAAGTTTCGCTAGCAAAACCCCCATCAGACAAAAAGAAGAAAGAAGAAATGCTGCGTGCACGAGAACGTAGAATGATGCAAATGATGCAAATGATGCAAAGCCGTAGCGGGTACGACAATACCTTGTACGATTGATCAACTTTTTTCACGCACGAATAAGACCTAGGCTTGAATTTTTTTAAAGAATCTCGTGAAGGTTTTACTTCTTTAATCAAAATTTAAAACATTTTGATTAAAATTACGAGATTTCTTTTAAACGTTCGAGCCACGGTATTTATTAACATAAAGGCAATCTTTAAATTAACAACTGTTTTGTTTTCGTTATTTTAGAGGATCTCCGTCGCATCCGGGCATGATGGCTGGCCCTATGCCAGTGCGTGGTCCTGGTCAGGGTCCTCGCACTGGTGCAGGTATGCGCGGACCAATGGCGCGGTCTAGTGACACCTACGGTAAGTCTGCTAAGCGAAATATCATAATTATATATTTGACTTACAGACAATTCATTTAATCCTAATGAAGTGAATCTTTTATTTTTTTTTATTTTTTATTTTTTTTTTTCAATATTTAATTTTGTTGAGGAAGTAACAGTTTTTGTTAGTTCTGTTATTTACAATCGTTGTTTTCTGTTTTTAA
Source organism: Ormyrus rosae (assembly GCA_035047165.1). Classification (NCBI taxonomy): domain Eukaryota; kingdom Metazoa; phylum Arthropoda; class Insecta; order Hymenoptera; family Ormyridae; genus Ormyrus; species Ormyrus rosae. The sequence goes on along the minus strand of JAWWML010000031.1, from coordinate 14,396,948 downwards.
AATTATAATTTATTCCTGAATTCCATGATCTGCGTAGAAAAGACGTGTACAGTTACATCATATGTATTCAAAGTAACTTCATTAAGAATACTTTTGGAGAGATTTTATAAAGGACCTATTCAAAGGATCATTTAATGTTATTTTCAGAATTGAAGATAAGGTTTTTCACTATAAATAATCTATAAACTTTCTGTTTAAAAAATCTTCAATTTTAATGCAACTTAAAGATATCCCGCATGCTTTGGGGATTTCTCATAATCTCACTACATACCTTTTTTGCTTACGCGCATGGAAAATAAACATTTTGGAGCGCAAAACTTGGTCTAAGGGATTTCATGAATTAAAACTTCTCATGCCATACCTTTCCTTTAATCTCTAACCCAATCAAAAAATTTTGTAAAGTTACAATTACTCGATCATTAAATTACATCTTGAATTAAAAACAACTTTTAAGGTTGTAGTGAGATATTTGTAACAAATTAATAATAACGATTTGTCATCAGTAACTTTTTTAGAAACTTTTTTAGAAAAGAATTCACAAATAGCATATTCTTTAAAATAGATAAAAAAGATTTAATTTAACTAAGCTTTATTATTTCAAACCGTCAAAATATGCAATAATGTCTTAAAAGATCCACTTGAATAAAAAAAAACAGCTTTAGGAGCACAATGTAACCTTGCCAATTCCATATCCTGTCACAAAACCAATCTTTATTTTTTCTTTGTCAATCGCTAAATCAATTCTGCATGCACGTATTGTTTGTTTTGTACACTTATGTTTTTGGTGCCACTTAGCACATTGGTAATTTTTTTTAATTCATACATTAAATAATGTTTGAACGAGCGTATTTGAAGGGGTATAAGTTTATTTTTTGGGTAATTTTTCGTTTATTCATTTTTGTCTAGTTTTAATGATTTTGAAAGAATGATTTTACTCTGTGAGCGTGTGAATACCTTCCTTCTAGACTGAATATATGAACGTATCTTCAATCGAAATAATCTGTTTTCAGCTCTCAAGGAATTAGGTAAGCCGCGAGACATGTTGAGAATGACGAATGCGCCGTTGTCTCGAACAATAGTAGTTGTTTCAATTTTCTTTTTTTCTTTCCTTTAGTTATCAAAGTCACCGTTTAACAACATATGCCAACTTTCTTTGTTACATTACCAGTTTAATCTTGAAAAATTCGCGTCTATTGGTTTTAATTTAATGAATGCATAAACGATGATTCATGCTATAAGAAACTTGGCATACTTTTTAAGTCGGTGGACTTGATGGTGGTAGGGTAAACAAGTTAAGTGGTTCTTTTTTTTTTTATTTCCTTAACTTTCAATAAGACAATATTCCTTTATTTCTTCGGATTCTTCGTTCATGATTTTTGTTTTAAAAATTAGCATTGATTTTTTGAGTTCTCTCTCGTTTGTTTCTTCACTCTATTCAATTTTTTATTAGTTATTTAATTGTTACTTTTAATGTATTTATTTCTCGTCTCACCAATCTATTGGCATAAGAAACAAGTAATGAAGAAATTGGTTTTATCACAAAAAAGGAATCTTTTCCCGGCATGCCTATGATTTTTTAGCTATTTTGAAATTCATTATTATTGTTAATTTGTTACTCTATTTCGCAATAATGGAGCAACAATGGATGTATATTATATTATTATTTATCTTATTTATGTATGTACTGTACAATATTTACTTATTTCTTTTTTTATATTTTTTTATTTTCTATAATTTAATGCAGTTTAATATATATACATGTACATATATTTTTCTTTTTTTCTTGATAGATAACAATTGGTTTATCACGCAAACAATACATTGTTGTATAATAACGTGGCTAAAATTTGGGTCTATTTGTAATGTATGTTTTTATAGATTATGATTACGACTATTTCGGTTACGGGGATTATCGAGGTGGCTACAGTGATCCATATTACGATGACTATTATCGATACGAAGATTACTATTTCGATTACGCGCCGCCTCCGCCACCTGCCAGAGGGAGAGGCAGGCAGCCTCAACCGGTGGGTCGCCATTTTTTAATCGTCTTTTAAAAAAAAAAAATTTCGCTCTTCATTTTTTATTCATTTTTTATTCTACTTAAAGATAATGATAATTTTTTTGTTAATGTTATCTATATTAATAGTGTTTAATGAGTTTTGTTGTTAAACGTTTATGAATATATGAATATATATCTAGAGGACAGGTAGTTTGATTGTGGCACAGTGTTCGCGAGTTCCCATCATGTGTTTTTTTTCATTTGTATGTGTAAATCTCTGTCTCTTTGTTCTTCTACGATCACTTTTTCATATCGAGTCTTATTTTTCTGATGAAGTTGGACAAAGAGCTACTTCGTATCACCCGCAATAAACGCACTTTCTTACTCTTTCTTTTTTATAATCTTGTCTTTTCATGAACTTTCTCACTCTCTATCGCTCTTTCATACATCTTCCTTTCGGTTCTTTCTGTTGTTCTTTGGTACTATAGTTTAAACGACGTGCTTTACGAAGATAAATGATAATTTTATTATTAACTACATTTTACAATCTTATCAATGTTTATTTAATTTCAAAAAGTTAATTTAATAATTATTAAAAATATTTTTTTAAATAATTAATAGCTTAAAAATTTCACGGAAAATACCAAAATGCATTCAATTTTGATTGAAGAATATAACGTTATATAATTATAGTGAAATGGTCGTTAAAGCTCGTTTTTACAAGTACCCAAAGCGTTTCGCTTGCTGTTCTGTAATATTAACCTCACTCTCACTGTTTCCAAATTTTCACATGATCATGTGCATAATATTTTCTCAATAATAACAATAAAGGCCTGTGCGTGCGATTAACTTTGGCTAAATTAGTATAATCGGTTACATTCTTTTGCTAGCTTCGCTACCAGTGCCCTTTTGCTGGTTACTTGCAATTTAACTACACAGGGATGATTAATTTTTTTTTAAACTCTAATCCACAATTAACTAATTAACGCACTCTAACAGCACACAAAAAATCTATGCACTGAGATAAGACCTTAAATTTTCAAAAAATTTTATTTTACATGCATTAGCTTGTTTTTTCTCAGTGTATATATTTATATTTTTTACCGCAAAAGAGATTTTAAATTTAATTGAAGCAATCGACGCACTGCATGCAGAAAATAATAATTTATTGTCACGGAGAGAGTGAGAAAGAGATTATAACACGCTCTTCTCGAGTACAATCACACAGAGCACACAGAGCCACATTCATAAACGTTTTTTTTTTTTTTAAATAAAGAGAAACCGTGGGTTTTTATGTTCCGCATAAACAATAGGTTGGAAATAACAAGGGAGAATAAGAAAGTGTGTTTCCGAGTGTGAGAAGATAAAGAGAGTGTGAGTAAACGTCAATCCCTTCGTGCGTTATTGACTTCGCTTGCTTTTATCGGAGAAAAACATTCGTTTCTACCTTATTTTTTTATTATTTCGTCATCATTATTTTCCCAGAAGCGAATCTTTTTCTTCTAGCGAGATGAACAACGAACAATAAGCGGAGGAAGAGAAGAAGGTTACTAACCTAGCGGAGTCTCTATTCACTTACATTACTAACTCTAAATCCCTGATAACCCGAATACACTGCCACTCTCAAATTGCTTGCGATTAGTAAAAGAACGTTTAAAGAAAAGATACTTAGTAAATCATATCTGAGCCATGGTAGACCCGAGAGAGCGATGCTAAATTTTTACAGCGAAGCCGGGAAAAGCGAATCGGAGAGAACGAGAAAGAGAGAGAGAGAGTCCAAAATCGAGAGAGAAAATCTGCTTTCGAAGAAGGGAAAAGTTATCTCGCGTTTAACCGCACTGTAGAATATTTCTGCCAAAATATTTTACTATTCGTAGCTCCAAGTGATTAAACTCAGTCCCTCATGATTAATTATTGAGCAGTTCATTCCAGGGTTTGACAGGTGAGGCAGAGATGCGGAGCAACGAACAAGACTTAATACACTTTTGTTTTCTAGGAATTTTCTTTCAAGTAAAGTGCAAGGATTGTCTCGTGGCTCGGATATGATATAACTTTCAGCGCAGGGTTATCTTAATAACACGGAGACATCGAGAATCAGAGCGAGAGAATGAATGATAGAGAGAAAGAGACTACCCCGAGTGTATGTGAGCGAGAGGAACGAGCGATCAACTTTTTCTCTTGGATACATCGTTTTTTCTTCACATCGATCGCAACGGCCGTTTTTTTTTTTTTTTTGTTTCTTTTACAGGCGACGTTTACGTAATGCGACCTTATTTTTTAATTTACTTTTACTCCAGCCGGAATCCTTTTTTTTTTGTTTCATAATTTGTTCACGCTGCAGAGAAGATGCTTTTGTTTCAGGAGGAAAAGTTGCTCGGCCGTCTGCAGGACGATTCTCGTCGAGGCATCCTTAAAAGCAATGTTAAAAGAGTGCCTTTAGAAAGGATTTTGTTTGTGAGATTGCGAGCTAAGGTGTGAGACGGTGTTCTTTTTGGATAGAGGAAAGGGAACGAAAAGAAACGACACCCGGAAAGCAAAGCTGCTTTCCTCAAAGCTTGGGATTCGCTTGAACGCTTACCTTAATAACACTAGGCGCTTATAAAAAAAAAAAGAAAGAAACCTGCATATATGCTGCTTATTACACGCTTTTAGTTCACGCTAACGCCAGAGCACAGCTTTTCATTACCTTTTTTGTTGATTAACGCTTCCGCAGATGCTTACAGTCGAGTAGGCTTACGCCGCTTATGCAGAAGTGAAATACCCAGCAAGAGAGTGAAGCTTCTTAGACATTTGGAATCGCTGCTGCTGATTAAGTTCTTCGCTGATGCTTATTATTTGAATTCAATTATATTTTTTTGAGTAACATTTGGAAAAAGAGCTTCGCTTCAATGGTATGAGTGCAAGCGCACTCGTGCCGAACGCTAATTTCAGGTGTATATATGTATATATTTGTATATATATGTGTGTACACAAATCCGCTGATATTCTTTACTCTGTCGCACTACTTCTTCTACTTCACACTTCATCTTCTTCTGATGTGTAATCGACGGATCAGTCTGCTAGAAACATCTTGACGTGAGATTATTCGAAATTAAAGCGAAGCGTAGTTTTTAAAAATTTGTACGCTTAGTACTGTTGATTCGTTGATTGTAAAATCGAGTAGCAAATTTTTGAAAATAAGGAGCTCGTTTTAGTTCTGGATTATCTTTATGAGAAGCTTTGTTTGATGCTTATCGTTATATTTCACCTCTGTAAAGTAAAAATGGATAAGCATTTTTTTAAAACAAAAGCTTTTTATACGTCTTATTTAGACTGATCAAACGGTCCTATAAATTGTCCCTCACTAAAAGTTAAATCACAGGTCTAAATTTATAAAATAGTCTAAATTTTGTAAAAGATTAAAGGTTCAAGTCATATAGGCATATATCAACATAGTTTACAGCAAATTCAAAGAAATGTGTTTAAAAGACTGACATTAAATAATAAACATAGCTCATAAGACTAAACAAAAAAATAATAATAAAATAAACGAGCTCTGTCTGTTGCTTTGCACTTGGAGAATAATTCAAATGTGCAATACAAAAACCAAGTGAAACACACTCTAGTCATTGTTTGTGATAGAAAAAAAATGTAATTACCGCCGATTCTCCAAGTGCAAACCCTCAATGCAGCATATGTGTATCAATGATAAGAATACGAAAATAAAAACTAAATATATTGGAGCGAATGCGTGTGTGTGAGAAAGGGAGAGAGAGAACGAGAGACGAATGTATGATCTGGAAGAAAGGAAAGGCTCTAGGCAAAGTTAAAGCTCGGTTTGTATAACCGTTTGTGGTGTGTTGTTCGTTGTTTTTGGCCAGGCTGGACGTGGCCGTGGAGCGGCGGTAGCACGTGGCCGAGTCGGTGGCACCCAAGCACGTGGGCCAATTCGGGGGGGGCGCAACCCCGCGGCTTCAGGGGTCCGTGGGCCCCAACGGCCAGCCGCTCGTGGGGGAGCGGCCCGCGCCAAGGGAAGTTTACCAGGTGAGGATGGTCTGTATCTCCGGGACGAACATGTCTCTTTTTCTACTTATTCTATATTTCAATGTTCATAAGATTTGTCACCTAGATCTTTTTTTTTACAGTTTTTTTCCTTGTTTTTTTTTTGTTTTTTAGCTTCACTTTTTATTTTCTTTCATTCAAAGTGCGCTTTACGTTTATTTTTCCGTTTTTACGTTACTTGAATTATGATGTATCAGATAAAGATAAGATATTGGGAGCAATAATTTTGAGTCTAAAAAAAATATATTATCAGTGCCTTAAAATGTAGTATTTTCAATTTGAGCTAAGTTAAAACTTATTGTATATGAATGATTTAAATTTCTAAATAGCTTTTTATAAAATTGTTATAATTTAATAAATACTTCTAAGTGACTGGATTATTAACGATTTGTTTAAAATTTAAAGCACAACATTTTATTTTAGATATTATAATATTTTTTACAGTTTAAAGTAACTGCGTAATTTTTTTTCTATTTGTAAACAACTAATTTGCAGTAGACATTTATTATGTTTCAGTGAGTTTTCACTATTTATTTAATTAATAGGAATAATCATTCAGAGAGATTTATCATTTTACGTAAGTAGTTTAAATTTGTATACCATTCACACGCAATTTGTAAAAATGTAGAGCGCACCTTGAAGTATGTAAATGTTGCTAAAGTCAAATCAAAGTAAGAAAAGTAACACGCAAAATCGATCAAAAATAATCGATCATATAAAGTTCACAAAAATAATAATAATAATCGCACTCCTCTCAGGTCTCGTAGATTCGTAGATTGACACTGGCTTACTCGCTTCTTGCCATCGCAAAAAGCTTCTCCTCGTTCCTTCATCCTCGTCCAAGTAAACAAATACACTCCTCCGTCTCTGCGTAACTGCGGCTAAGAAGTCGACGACTCCGAGAGAGCATCGAAACTCTCCCTGTGTTATTCCCTCACGATAATCATCTTGTTTTTTTTTATATACGATCGGCGACATCCGCGAGGATCGATCTTTTTTTTACTATACAGTTTCGTGTTCTGCGTTTCGAAATTCTCTCATTTTTTTCAAGTTTCTTTTGGGTTTGATTGACTAGTTTTTCTTATTTTTCGCGAGTACGGCGAAGGAATCGCAAGCCTTCCCGAGATCATCGAACCCCTCGACGTGTCCTGCATTGTAAATGTACGTGTTTTGTCGACGCGGAACAGCGGAGTTTATTAGAATTTACTATTAAGCTATATAATATACGTTGATGTTCGTTGCTTCCGCTAAGCCGCGTCGGGGAATTTTACTTCCTTGCAGTCGCCAAATCAAGCGACTAAACTCGTATGTACACTTTGTAGTTTTTATAGGGTCGCTCGATTTTATCACTGCAAGGGTAGATTAAGTTTTAAATAATCCATCGAACGGTTCGATGATCTTCGAAGGGCCGGAACTGTTCGCGGAGAGTGACGAAAACATAGAATAGAGATCTTGGCGGTGTCGCTCGATGGTTCCTCCGATAAACGTGTAATTCCTCCTGGCGAATCGAGAGCAAGAAGTGTATTATATAATAACGTGTTACATATTTATTTATTATGTCTAGTATTGATTTCCAATAAAAGATATTTGAAAATTTTGTTTAGAGTTTAAGCAGTTTTTTATTTTTTAGTAACAAGGAAAAATTTTGTTGATGACATTGAAATCTTACTTTTCAACAAATTTCTTCCTTTTCTTGTGACTAAGTGACATTCTGTTGATTTCTTAAAATGTTTCTCGTTAATCTATATTTCTAATTTTCTTTTAAATCATTTCTAAAAACTCATTTTCTATTATTAGAAATATTGATTTCAATTATACGTCTATTTATTGTCTGTATTTTTAATGATTTCGATTGTAAGCGGCAATGAATAGACTCTTGATATATATTTGCTTAAATTTCTTATTCTTAATTCTTTCATTTTTCTGCTTAGACTAAGACTCACAGACAGACACTTGCCCACAGACACTCGACACTAGAAACATTGATCCAGCTAGAAACATTCATCATCACATACCGACACACAAGCACACAGAACCATGCAATAAACAAAACACTGAAGAAAAAGCTGTTGAGGAACAAAAACTGACTTGGTGTTTTTTTGTTGTCGCCCCTTTTCCATTCTTTCCGTCCCACAAATCACATTGTCAAACCTGTTGTCCAAACCAAGCAGCAGGTAAGCGAAAGTTTGACGGGGGTCACCAGAACCAGGGGGAATCTAAACGTCGCTTCCAGAGCAACTGGGGGAACCAGCCCCTCGCCCAGCAACCATTGGGCAACGCGTACGCAATGGCGAGTGTGAACGGTGGCGGAGGCGGCGGCGGCGGCGGTGGAAGTTCTTCGATGTCGACGAACGAGCGAGCAGCTGCTGGTAGCGGTGGAGGAGGCGGTGGAGGCGGCAGCAGCTCGCAATCGGCCCAAGCATCGGCCGACGACGAGTGGTATCAGGACTCGTATCAGTCCTGGAGCTAACTTGGACAACCAACGCCCGACGGCTCTTCCAACCGAGTAAGCGATTCTTTCTGCGAGAGAGAGCAATGCAAGATTTATAGAAATTTGCAAACGGATTACAAGTGATCCGTCGTTTTGTTAGCCTGTGCAAATGCGAGAAAGAGAGTAGTGAGTGTGAGTTTGTTGTAAAACGATGTTTGTTGTGTATTATTATTCGGGGGAACCTTTTTGTAATTTTTACGTTTAATGATGGCGGGCGCGAGAGTAGTGTTTTAGACGAGAGAGTGGGATACTTTTATTACATGAGGCGGATTGCGTGCGAGAGAGTTCGTGTATAAAGTTTAGAAGAGGGGGAATAAGGATTTATGGATTCGATGCTGAAATTTGAGCAACTAAATTCTGCGTAAGTGCGTTCATTTTGTATACACGGTGTGCGTGAGATTATCTTTTTAGCAATGTTGTTGCGAGTTTGATAAATCTAGTTAGGGAAAAAAAAACTTTAAATCGCGAGAGAATTAATTGAGAGCGACGACGCCACCACCTTCGCCCCACTGTTGTTGTGATTTTTTAATGATGAATAACAATATTAAATGTACAGTGATGTGCCACTGGGACTGTATTATTACGATCGGAGTGACCGCCCACCCACCCCGTACTAATTAATATTATATATTTACAATATATGATATATTAACTAATTTACTATTCTAAGTATACCACTACTGCATTGTCACGTTCGTTTAAAAGTACTGCCAAGCGAAGATCCACAATTATCGAAGGGATTGACATGTTGACATTTTTTCTCGGAAAACAATTGTGATGGCAAAGTATGATTATAGTAATTACGGTACGATGAAAAAGTAGCGTGCAGGATCTCTTTTTTCTCTTGTTTTTTTATTAGTCACGCTTTTTTTCACGCGTTCGCGAGAGAGAGACGCGTACGGCTTTTTTCGACGAACGGAAAGAGTAAAAAGGACAGAAAAAAGGGATGCTCGCGTGAAAAATGCAAACAGACAAAATCGTTAGGAAGAAAAATCACACGGATGAATAGACATTATTACAGAAACGTCGCGTTGCGAATTATGTTTTTTTATATTTTTTGTTTAGAAAGTTCTTTTTGGCGCCGATTATGGTGGAAAAAATAATTTTGTTTCGGAAAATCTTTGTTTCTTTTTTTCTAAGTGCGACGGACGCGAAGCAGATTCTTCTTTTCTTTTTTTTTTTTGTATGCGTACGCTTATGTAGGAGAAAGGCATGTGAAAAAAAAAAGAACGCGATAGCAAGCGGACGTAGCTGTAATCATGTATAAGCGAACGAGTGCAAGAGAGAGCGAGAGCGAGGTAGAAAAATTTTGTAACGGAACGAGATAAGCAGTAACGGGACGCGCGGAAAATATGGCGAGTGAAATTTTCGGGACATCTTCCTCTTGGAATTTTCCGAAAATTTTGCGCTGAGAGATGATTGACGAGGCTGAGTGAATAAACTAACTATTTTTACACCATTTTCTACCACATTCTGACAGTAGTTTTGTATATCGTTGTTTACATTTTCTACCAGGCTTTTAAAAACAACTAGAAAATTCGCAATAGAAAATTCATAACTATTCATTTATGTCACGTTAATCTTCCAATTGCGAGTCCATTTCCGCGCGACAATGTAGTTTTGCGATAGGTTCGACGTTCAGGGCGCGAATAATCGTTTTTCGAAAGAAAAGACAGAGCGATAGAACTCAAAGTTCGAAAGTTTAAAAAAATAAAAGATGACCGACGAAGTTAGGCGACGAGGTTAATTGAGAGGTGAAAATAATAAAAGAAATAAAGCGAGGACATATTCAAAGTGTGCTCGTGTGTGTAATAACGTATGCGTGAAGCGCGCCAAGCGCGGCTTAGACCTTCTATTGTTGGTCTATAAATGTGTACAGTCAGTGAAACTATTATTATTAAGGGTCAGGCGATTATAAAGTAGGGAAAAAGCGCGAGAGAGTTTTGTGCGTTTAAAACAAAGTCGTGTAACGGGAGGACAGCGGATTAATCGAAACGATGAAAAAATAATAAAGATAAAAACGATGATAAAAGTAAGAGAGCGATAGACCGAGCGTGCGACGCTCGATACGAGTTTTAGTCGTCTCTGCGAACGGTGTCTCCGCGGGGTTCGTTCGATGGTGTTTTTCTTTTTTTCTATTTTTTTTTTGGTAAAAATGTATAGAAGGACGTAAGAAAGAGAGAGAGAGAGAGAGCGAGAGAGAGAGACACGGATAACAGAATGGTTAAAGAAAAGCTCCGCGAGAGCTTTTTTTGGAGACGAGGATCGGGAAAAGGTTTGTTGTTTTTTTGCTCGGTTTTGGAAAGAGGAAGAATGGCTAAGAGACGTATAGGAGAAGAGCGGAAAACCCACTTGTACAGTAAAACTTTTTTCGTTCAAAAACGACGAATAAAAAAAAACAAAGCCTCACGAGGAAAAAAACGGCACGCAGTACCCAAGTAACGAGAAAACTCGTCTTCAAAATTTCTTCTTTTTTATCTTCTTTATAATATTTTTCACGTGTAATGGAAGTTAAGTTTTGTTTGTTTGTAAAGAAAAAAATTCTCGAGACGCGTTTCTTTCGGTAGAAAAAACAGATACGGAGGATTGTTGGGAGAGTTTCGCGAGAGAGACAGAGATGGGCAATGGCACGACAAGTGATAGAGAGAGACAGAGAGACTTTGAGAAGGTGCGCCATCGAGTTTTTAAAATTAAATAGTGACGAATAGAAATGCCCCTACGGTTTTTTATTCGCGTTGTTTGTATATTTTTAAAATATTTTTTAAAATCTTGTTTGTTCTATTAATTTTTTAAAATCACTTAACACGATCAACATACTGAATCGTCATGTTCTTTAAAAGTATACGGAAACAATAAAACACGGAACGAAAACGTAACTCGTCCCCCCCGGATAAAACGCAATAGTCATTTCGATGCACACCCACGTAGACGATAATAAAAAATGAAAAACAATAGTGAAAGGATCGGAAAAGTTTGGAGAACGGAAACGGATCGATTTGAGAAGGGAAATATTCGGTTCGATTGTTAGGAAAAAAGACAGGATTTAAAAAAAAAACAATAACGATAGGCTACACCAAATCGACTAATAATAATCACAGATTGTGCGACACGCAAACTTAATTTTTCATGAAAGTTGCACCGATTATCGAAATTTGGTTTTTCAAAAAGTATATAAACTTGTTCTGTTTCGATTTGTCGAGAGAAACTTCGCTGTCTCGGTAAAAAGTAAAGTCATTTCTCACTTTATAGTAACTAAACGTGAATTTTCTTTAATATATACTCTTTTTTAACACTACCAAATTTTTAAATTCGGTGTAGCTCATGCAAGCTCTAAGTTTTTGTAATCACGGGAGCAATCTTATAATAATAGTTTGAAAATCAGCATGCACTGACATTTTAATTAATTATTTAACTTTCTCCTTAAATAGCTAATATACATTGTGGATTGAGGTTTTTATTTCTGTACTAGCTAATTTCATACTCACAAAAAACATTTTTTCTCATTACAATAAAATTAATCACAAAGCAAAACATTGGTTTCCATTTATTTCTAACTCAAATCATCATCAAACGAAACAATAACCAAAAATTACGAAGTTCCGTCATCGACAAAATTATAATAGAACCTTTGTTCCACAGTGAATTTGCTCTCGAAAAGAAAAAAACTTAGGGCACAAAATACCCACAATAGGCCGTGGTTTAAAAAGAATGAAAAAAATAAAGCGTAACCTGCACCTGAGGAAAAGAACACAAGCAAGCGAGCGAGCGAGCGGAAGAATAAGAGTGCGTAAGGAAAAGTAAGAGCGATACAAAATAAAAAAATAACACACCCATATAAACACACACGAATACTGGCAAAAAGAATGATAATAAGGTTTATATAAATCAAAAAAAAAAAAAGATAAGGAAAAGTATCACACAACACACACAACTCACACAGACACACGCTCACGTACACATACACATTTTTTTGAGTGTTGAGACTCGTTGTTATTGTTAGCTTGTTAGTTAATTAGTAAGAGAGTTGTAAGTGCGGGCTGTAGTTGGTCCCTTGTCCCTGGAGAGCCTAGACGCGCCCTCCCCCTGTTCTGGAGATTATCTGCGTTTATTGAAGCTTCAATGATTTTTTTTTTTCAATTTATATTTCTTTTTTTTATAATAATTTTTTTCTTCGAACGATGGCAAAGAGAAAAAAATGAAAAACAATTACTTTGTTGATGAGCTTGATTATAAAGACAAAATAATGGATAATTATAAAAAAAACTTGAAAGCACGAATCGTGGTGTATACAAAAAATGGATGAAGAGATAAATAAAATAAACGAAAAAAGACACGACATAGGCGTAAACGTTCATTTTGCACTGTTTTTCTTCTTTTTGTTCAACTCCATTTAGGCACGAGAACGCAAAATTGTGAGAAACGAACGCGCGCGCACAATACACATCATACCTAACAAAGAAAAATGAAAGCCGAACAATAGTTTTGTCATTTTCAAGGACTTACGCGGTCATACGATTTTCAACCGAGCATTGAAAAAAAGCAAATATATAGAAATCCACCGAACAGCACACAAACAGAAAATGCACCCAACAATAAACTGGTTCTCTGGAAAGCTTATATACCCCCGGCAAACAAATACATAGATAAGAAAAATCTACAGCAACAACAATTTAACAGGATAGAAAATCACTTGGTAAACTTAAGTAAGAAAAGGATAATTCACCCCTTCGGTATTTGCATGCACACAGTTTTTTCTCAGCCGTATAAAAAAGCGTTGAAAACTAACTCAAAAAAGATACGTCTACAATTGTGGAAATAATCGATGACGAATTTTCCTTTGTACATCGCGCGCTTATGTCAACAAAAGACGCAGCAAAGTAAAATAAAAGCTAAAAATATAAGATAATGATTAAATGCGAGATCGTCGAGTAGTCGAGAGGAAAACAATCGAGACTAAAGAAAGAAAAAAAAATATACGGAGAGTCGAGGGCGATGAAAGTCGACAAAAAAATGTAATAAATGAAGTGGACATACGACGATTGAGACTCTAAATAAAAATAAATGAAAAAAATGTAAAAAAAAAACATGATTATTGAAAAGGGGAACACGCAAGAGTCGTGGTTTGTTTGTTAAAATTAACTAGACAATGAAATGCAAATGTTAAGATCGGATAACGACCGAAAAGTGTCTGGACACGCGAAGATCGCTGTTGCTCGCGAAGCCTCTTTTTATTATTTATGAGCATATTTTGTTAATCTTTATTCACGTTTTTTGTACTAGGACTAATATTATTTCTTCCCTCGCGGACGTCGAGCGCGCGATCCAATCATTTCTTTCCAAGGGAAATAAAAATCTTTTTGTCCTTTCTCGTGTTTATCGAGGAAGCGAATATCTATAAGCATGTTAAAAATCAATGAGTGCGCGCACTCGACGATCGCGTAGCTAGGTAATCGCATTCTAGTAGTTTTTAATAATGATTTAAAAATAATAATCGAGACCCCCAACCCCCCTTTTTCTTTTTGTAAGGATATATCGATACATCGACACTCGAACGGCCGAAACATCGAAAGAGCAAGTAATTATGAGAATAGGAAAAAAAACTAAAAAAAAAATTAATGTGAAGAATTCGAATTGATTGTAATGCTAAAAATAGGCAATAGGCATAAACAAGTAAGTCAATATTAAGCAGTTCTTTTGAAAATATTTAAAAAAAATATCGATTTTTCGAAAAGGGAAAGAGGAAGCGTACAGAGGGAAACGGGAAGAGATAGAGAGATGCGGCAGGACGTTGTTGAGCGCGAGAAAGTGAGAAAAAGGCGAGGAGAGAAGTTTTGGGAAATTTTTCGCCCCAACCCACAGTCCATTGAGATAAAAAAAAAATAGACGTAACGACCTCTCTGTCGACGGAAATGCGTGACGATTAAAAAAAAAAAAATTTAGAAAACAATGTTGCAGCGAAAAAGAAGGCGAAAAAATTTTTTCTCTTTACGTTTTTTCTTTTGAATAATCGAACTACTTAGGCACTCCCGACTTCCCCCACCTCCCTATAATTCTGCGTACTTTGAATCATTGCAACTCCTTCCTCCTTTACTCCATTTCCTTAATCCTCCGAATCATTATATTGTTGAATAAGGAGAAAAAATTCCCCCCTTAATCCCCCCTTTATCCCCCTATTTATATAAAAGCATAATATTCGAGGATATGATAATATTAATATTAACACAATACGATAAGGATGAATATTCGCTAATATCATACTGAGTGGGTTTTTGTGAAATGATAATATTCCAATATTAAAAATATTAAAAAAAAATTCTGGTCTTTGTCCGAGATAGAGAGAAAGAGAGAGAGAGAGAGAGCGAGAGAGAGCGAAAGAGCGAGATTGAGAATCGTTGAGGAGAGAAACATCGGAGCAGGAAGTAGAGAGGCGGTAGTAATTCTTTAATTGAATATACGCGTAAATATTTGAATATAAAAAATGTAATCGTGTGTGCAGAATGCATCCTTCAAGCTAAATTTCGAAATTCATTATTTGATATATAAACGAGAAAAAGAATAAACGGCGTGTGTCGATGCTGCGACGAGACAAGCGATCAAGAAAGTATGGAAGGAAGCGCGTGAGAAAGTGAATTGGGAAGAGCGTGCGAGAGTGTTTTTTCGATGAGGAGCATTAAATAAAGAAATATCCCCAAAAGAAATTCGAATGTCTTTTATACTAAAATTCGATCTAAATTACATATATATTTTTTAATCGTTTTTTTCGAAAAAAAAAAAGGAACGACCTTTGTGATTGGCGTAATGTGATTTCGTGACTTTTGTATCTGCGATCAAAATTTTTTGAGAAAGAAAAAAACTATTTTATATATTTTATAATCGGAATATAAAAAGTGAAATTAAAAAAATTTTCCGACTCGATGTATACTGTACTGGCTTTAATGGAGTTTGGTCAAGAGCGTGAGAGCGAGAGAGAAAGGATTTGCGAGAGAGCATTTGAGAATGAGCTTGCGGGGGGCAAGGATAAAAAAGAACAGCGCAACGTCGCGACGATCTCGAGAGTCGCGCGGTGCGCTGGCGATGGCGGAGGCAGTTCACGGTGACACGAGACTTTAGACTGATCTATAGGTGTACTAGCGTTAAACGTAATGTTCTTTTTTAAATAAAGTAAATAAATAAATGTAAAGAAATAGACCCGCGCGCGCGAGCCGCCAAGAGCCGTGGACGCCGTGCTTTCTTCTTTCCTCCGGGCGTTGACCTCGGCCCAATGGCGCGCCTTCACTCCAAATCATTTTTAGAGAAATTTTTATATGAAATTACCGCGCGAGTGGGAGCCTCCCCCCATTGTTCTTGTTGCGCCCTATTATACGTCTCGTTTCTTGTTTTATTATTTAGGAATTTAGAGAAAAAATTAGGGGAGGCTCCTCGGAGTGGGGGCACGGCGATTCGGCGAAGCTGTTCCTTTTTAACTCGGAGGAGAAAAAAAAAAAAAATAATTTGCAATCTGTTCTCGTCGAGGCGCGTTCGAGGCAGGAAAAAAGGAAGTTTGTTGATAATAGTGAATGAATAAAGTTTAAGCCTCGGCGCTCTTCTGCTCGCTGCAGCAGCGCGCGCACTCGCGGGTCGGCATTTTTTTTCTATATCTTTCTCTTTTTTTTCTTTCTTTAGGGAATGTACGATTAAATGTGGTATGGTATGCAGGCACTGTGCGCTGGCTAAGCCGTTGGCCATTGATTTTTCATTTGCCCCGCGACTATTTCGCGCGATCCGTGACACACACACACTTATTATGGACAGACGCATCTTCGGGAAGATTATATAGAGGGAAAAAAGAAAAATTTTGTTTTATTATTCTATTATATTAATTCTTTGTGTAATTTTAACTGAAAGCAAAAACAAAAAAAAAAGAAAAGGGCGAGAATCGAGAGAGGATAAAGCGAGGGAAATTTATTAAGCACAGTGGAATGAGAGAAAGAGAGCGCGAGATGAATTTTTAAAAAAAGACGCGGTTGAAGACTCTCCTTTTTTTTGTAATTTCCGCGCTCGCGCGCGTGAACGTGGTTTATTATATATTTCGTGGGCCCGTTGACACGATATGAATTCACGTTGATATTTTTTGGCACGCCAAGGCGTGCGGTTTTTTTAATTATATATAAATATATTATATATTATATTCCTGCGGATATGCATTTTTTTGTGAAGTGATATGTTATTATTTAGCGGTATAATTAGTGATGATTTATAGAGAGCGTGAGCGAGAGTGAGAGAGAGCGAGAGAGAGAGAGAGAGAGAGCGAGTGAATCGAAAAATAATTGAAAAAAAAAATAATACACCGATTGGGAATTTAGGTAAAAATGATAAAAAAAAGTTTAACTGTAAACATGCAGAGGTCTTACTTTAAAAACGAAGAAACTATAAAAAGAAATCAGCGAAATTATGCGACTATTGTAAATTTCTTTCTATTATTATCTTTTGCGGCTTTGATCTTTCATGGAAAATCAATAAAAAAAAAAGTTCAAACGACAAGTATCGCAACAAAATATGTAGGCACGATATATATATTATATATAGAGGAAAGATACATTCGATGACGAAAGTGTAATACCGACAAAACACATAGTTTTAAAAATGAAATAATGGAAAAAAGTAAAGAAGCCGATGTTTCATAATCATGTAATAATCGAAAGACGTTCCGCGCCACGCTCCGTGTCAGCTCCACAGATTTAGAATAATTGCGAAGAGAGAGAGAGAAAGAAAGAAAGATGCAGACAGAGTAAGGAAGGATTCAAAAAGAAAGAAAGCTTGTGAGAGAGAGAGAGAGAGAGAGACAGCGAAATTTTCTTCTTTTTTCCATATCGCGAACTAACAGCAGTACGACAGATTTCTCTTTTTTTATTATTCAACTTACGCAAAAACGAAAGTACGAAAGAAAAGCAAGGACGATGTTTTTACGACAACTATATTGTACACAATGATATAAGAGTTAAGAAAAATAATAAGAGTATAAAATTCACGTATTTCAATGGACACGTTTAAAAGGACCGGATTTTCTGCACTTGGTTTCTTATATTTAATCGTTAATATTTCTTATATTGAAAGGAAAAATCCTCTTTCTTTTTGTAAACTGTATTATTCAGCTACCGATTGCTTTGCTTTCCTTTCTTCTTTTCTTTTTTTTTTTAATAATTTTCCGCAATTTTAAAAAGTTGCCCCCCTAATTTTAGTGTGAAAGTAGTTAAACATAATGATTATAAACAATGAATTTGATGAAAAACAGCGTTGAAATATGGTTCCTTTTCGAGCTAGGAGCTTGATTTAAAGTGTCAAAGATTTTGTGTATGACCAGATGTATTCTACATGTCTCAATAAACAGTTGTATGTGAATTACCTTTCTTAATTGACGAGTTTTTATTTTACTTACCTTTCTTGAATTTCCTTTATCCTCATTGAACCTATTTATTAAGTGAAATTTCACTAACTTTCTAGGCTACAATTGAAATAAATAAATGTTGACTTCTCTAATGGTAAAAAATCAATTTTTATTAAAAAAAAAAAAAATAAAATATATAATTTTATTAAAAATGTTATTATATTATTACACAGACAATGAATCACTTATTTGTAATTCGTCAAATATTCACATTTAATTTTAAAGTATGTTTCAGGTTTTAACAATAAATAAAACTTCATCTATTTATAATTTTAAATATTTTAATATTATTTCAGATTTTTTTCAAAAGTTATATGATAAAACGCAACAGTGAAACCCACACAGTATAGGTACATTTTTTTTTTAAAGAGGATTCTTTTAAAATTTAATAAGAAATTCAATTTTAATTTGTCGTCGAATACCATCAATCAATAGAAACGTGAAGAAAATGCAAACTCTGTATTCGTGCAAATTTTACTGTTGCTCATTATTCTATTATAATGCAAAGCCACATTACAATAAAGTATTTTTAAATTACATGTTTGAACAGACTGCAATTTTTCAGGTTTTTTTTGCGTTAAACCTTGTAAATAATTTTCAAAGTGAAATAAATTTAGATTCTTGCAAATAAAACCAAACTTAAGTGAATATTTTACGTCTTCTCAAAATTTTAAACATAATTCAATTAGTAATGTAATAGTTGTCAAGGAAAACCCAAAAACCAACATTATCAACATTTTTAACACAAAGAAGTTTTGATTTTTTGTATAAATTCAGCATCAAGTAGGCATACTTTCCATTGTTCAGCAGCTTACCAGGAGAGTCTCACTTGTTTGGGTCATAGATTTTGTTGGAACTTCGGGATATGTTTTCTAATGTTAAAATATGAAAGAAGCCGCTTATGTTCGGCCTAACGCTCGATTTTTCAAAAGTTATGAGCTCTTTTAGCGAAAAGCTAGGAAAAATTGATTTTTGTTCCATCACATATAACTTTTCAACTGTTAATTGTAGAGTATTTTAACTCCCGGCAGTTGAAAGGCGAAGTCAAATCCTACCGATTAAAAAAAGAGAGATCCAAGAATCTTCATTTGTTCAGAAGTTACGGACCAACAAAAAATGACCATTAAAGTAGCATAAAAAAATCCACAAAAATTTATTGACATAATTTTAGCTTCTTTTATTACAAATTTTTATTTAGCTATAACTTTTGAACACATAAAGGTTTTTGGACGTCTTTTTTTTTTTAATCGATAGGATTTGGCCTCGCCTTTCAAATGCCGGGAGTTAAAATACTTTATAGTTAACAGTTGAAAAGTTATACGTGATTGAACAAAAATCGATTTTTCTTAGCTTTTCGCGAAAAGAGCTCACAACTTTTGAAAAATGAAGCTTCAGGCCAAACGCGAGCGGCGTCTTTCATATTTTAACATTAGAAAACATATCCTAAAGTTTGAACAAAATCCGTGACCCAAACAAGTGAGACTCTTGTGGTTAGTTACGCATTCTTCGACGCAATTAACGATTTTTAATTTTGACTTTATACTTTGTAGAAACGAATTGGAGTTATTACCATTAAAGACAACGTCGTAACCTGCTTCTTCTACGACCAATTCAATGGACGAATTAGCGAAATCTTTTAAAGTCTTTAAAACCGCTTCGTCTACATAATATTCTTTCACGAATTGAGAATATAATTCTGTCGAGTAAAACATTGACGAAAGAGCAGCGCTCAAAAATATTATTCGATCTGCAGGGGTGTAAAACTTTATAGCCGCAGGACTTCCAAAAAGAACAAATAGAACCTTGAAGATTTGAATTTTTCTCTTACTCTTCTTGTAAGAGCATTGAGATTGCAAGATCTGTATTACATAAATGCTGCATAGTATAAGAGGCGTAAATATAAAGAGAAGAAAACAAGGAAAACGAATCTTTACTGTAAGTAAAGTCGGTACAACTGCGACTATTTTCTCACAACCGTAAATGATTTCCACTTGCCGATTGATGTAAGTTGGTTCTGAGAATGCAGGTGTAAAAGGTAATAAAGTTACATTTATTTTGTTATTTTCTAATGCTTGTTTCGATAGATTTTGGAGACTTATGATCGTGGCGTTTACTTTATAAAGATCCACGAGAGTTATCGAAAAATGAATCGCTTTTATAGATTCTGTACGTAAAGAATCTTAAATAAAGCTTTGTAAATGTCTTTCTCCATTTGCATCTTCGGTTACATTTACATAAGGCAGAATTTCAAATAATATTAATGCCAACGGATAGCCATTCGCATCCTTTAACTTATCAGGAAATAAATGAATG
This sequence comes from Ormyrus rosae, assembly GCA_035047165.1. Lineage (NCBI taxonomy): Eukaryota > Metazoa > Arthropoda > Insecta > Hymenoptera > Ormyridae > Ormyrus > Ormyrus rosae. Next base: position 14,376,677 of record JAWWML010000031.1, on the reverse strand, counting down.
CCAGAATTAAAAATTTCACGGTGGAATAATTTGTAGAACGGATTAAAGTGGTAAATGAAGCATTTACGATTTGCGATTGCATCTATCATTAAAAAATTCAAGTGTTTCTTGGTCCAAGCTGCTTGAAGAATTTCGTTCGAGCAGCGAGGATCCGTTTCATATAACATCGAAGGTAAGTAATAGAGTTTTCGGTCGAGGCGCCGTTGAAGAAAATTCATTCAAAGCGTTGAAAATATCAAATATTTTATTTGTCTCGGCACTTATGTTGAATTTAAGCTAATTTCTTTAACAATCACGCAGAGAGATGTTCTACGAGAATTAGTAAAAACTGGTAATCTTGAAAATTTACTTTTATCACCGGCTTTGCGCGATTTTATGTCAATAAAAAAAATCGGTATTGATTCAAATGATTTCTTTAACAGTTTCACGCCATGAAATTGTCCCGTATTAAAACTATTGGTAAAAATATTTAGGACGTAAGGTTCTTCCTCGGTTATTATTTTTTTGTCAGCAGCTTATGTCATTCCATACCTTTGCCTTCTATAACTTGAATACATTCACTAACAATAAGGAAAAAATAGAATAAAAGCATTTCTTCACGATTTTGCTAACGTTGACAGCGGAAAATATTTTAAACTATTGTTTTCTTGAAGCATGTAACACTTAAAATGTACCTTTTTCGTTGACATATATCTCTGAAAGTTGACTAATAACGCAAAAATAATTTGCCCAATTGTATTGCGAAGGGCATAACACTTAAAGTGAGCTCGATCGATATTTCATTCAATTTTCTTCTAACAATGCATTATAATCCTTAAAAAAATGTTAACTCAATTTTTTGAACAGTCTCGTTGCATTAATTACGTGGATTAATTGATAATGGGGTTAAAATTAATATATAAAATATATTGAGAATTGAGGTAAAAAAAAAATTTTGAAATACCAGAAAGTAATTAATCAAAATTAGTGCAAATTCTACATTTTTTAATCTATGTTCGTCTGTTGACATCGATTTAATCTTTAAGCACGAGGAGTGGTCGATATATTGACCATCAATCAGGTTGAGAGCTACGCACGAGGTTTAATTAAGGGGCGTCACCCCGTAGACTATAAGAATAGGACTTAAGAAAAGAATTATCGGTAACTGCCCGACTATATAGTCATGGGGTTCGCGTCAAGGCCTCACGAGGCACTTCCTTAGGGAGATCTTCCCCGCGCCTCATTACTTGCCTAATTCATTTCTAGTCGAGTCAGTGGAAAGAGCATCCCACTGAAGTGAAAATGGAAAGTCCTGTGATCAATTCCCAGCCGAGGTAAGTCCGATGCCCTTTTTTCTCGTCCTCCTTCGCATTTATTTCGTAACATATTTAAAAAGAATAAAATATTGCAACTGTGTAAACTATATAATCTGTAGGAGAATCCAATTTCATATCTGTGACATTTCCAAAAAGGATGTGCAAATTTTCTTCGATATTAAATATCTTCACGTTTTATGAGTGACTTTTAAAAATAATTAGGCTATTTTTCCTTAATACTAAAGAAAATGGACTTTTTCTCTTGATTGCCTTGTACAATGGTTGACGAATAATTCGAGCAAAAATGCAAGTACGCAAAAAGAATATCCATAACTTGCGATTATCGATAAACTTATTAAAATCTGATTTTGAGTGGACTGATATTGATATTTATTCTTTACGGTGAATCTTGTACAGTTATAAGGATCAAAAGCATCGATCCATTGTTTCTGAATACCAGATTCAAAAATTCTTTGAAAAATCTGTCCGAGTTTTTCTTTGTAAGGAGACATGTTTTCAAGAGTGTACCTTAATCGACTGGTGAAAAATTCAGGCTTGGCAATTTTCATAAGTGGACTTCTATCATCAGGTGCAACATATTTACTTTGCATTACTACTGCACCGAAATCAAGCGTGAGGCAGATAACGTTTTTATGCGTAACTAAATTAATAATGCATTTCATTATATCATCTGTTTTTATACTCTTTAACTTAATATTTTCAAGGTGCTTATCAAAACTTTCATTTCCAAATACAACAGAAAATGCTTGTTCGGGTATGTATATTTTTAAAGGAGATTTGTCCAGGTCTTCAAAAGTTTCAAATGAAAGTTCTTCGTTCAGTATTCTCCGATCTGTGAGCTCGGAATACAGGTCTGTTGAAAAAATTATAGCGACAAAAACAATACTTAAATATACAATTCTCGAACTCGTTAATTGTGGTTTTACAACACCAGTAGTTGCAAAAAGTAAACGCCAATATTCAAATACTTTGATATTTTCATGTGATATTTTAAAACGATTGAATACGTAAACTATTAACAGAATAGATAGTGGAATGATTAGTGCAGTTGTATAAAAGTTCCACGATAAATGCAGTTGGTTTTTTAATAAAATTGGTACGAGCGCAACATGTTTAGTAAAACCGTGTATAGTTTCTATTTGTAAACCAATATAAGACGGATCCATAAAATAAGTCTCAAGTGGTAGCAGATTCATACTTATTTCGTTATGTTGTAATGCTTGTTTCGACGACATTAGAATTCTGGACAAAGTAATATTTGTTTTTAAAATTTCAGTATAATCTAAAGAAAAATTTAAAGCAGCCAAAGCTTCCTTTACTACAACCAGATACATTACATAATGTACTTGCATTTGCCCACTTGAGTCTTTAGTAATATTCATAAGTGGGTAAGCCAATTCTGCAATGGGCAATATAAAGGGATAACCATTGGCATTTTTCAATTTATCTGGAAATACTGTTAAACTGGAGCTTGAAGTTTCATTGACAAAGCTTTTGTAAAATGGATTATAAGAATGAATGGTGATTTCATC